>JBCFXI010000535.1:0-145432 GCA_038496175.1 Ampulex compressa
GTATGTGTCCTAAAATATATATCAACAACTTTGCTTCCACCATAGCAAACAATGGACAATATTTTGAATCGTAAATGTGTAACCAATTTTTTACAATAAAGTCTCAACTTTGGAACAAAAAAACCGATGAAAGCAAAGTGTGCGTGTATGTGCATGTTCATGTATAATATCTCAAAATTCATGCAAGATTTAAACAATTCAATGAAAGAGCACGTATGCGCTAGCAGAACCGTGGAGACCATTTACCCGATCTGCTATTCCATACATAGCCCCATACTGTACTTCATAAATCAATACAAAATCCACAATTTTGTAATCATAAACCTGCATTTTCTATCAGAATTACTTCTTGCGCGAATTTTTGGACACCCATTATACGTGTATGTATACGTATACATATCTACGTATGCAAGTATGTACACATCTATGGCACGGAGAAACTGGAGGCTGACAGCTGGAAACTGGTTCCAAAGAGAGCGGCGGTATCGCGAGAGCAGTGCGGGGGGGGGCAAAGGGGGCCGGAATAGGGCACAAGAAGGGAGAAAGGTGACGCGAGACTAGGAAGAAAGAACGTGTACGCTATGGCGGATAAGGGGAATGAGAATGAAACAAAGACAAGGGGCGCACAATGAAGAACGAAGTAAACTCAAAGACTCGGGAAAAGTAAGGGCAGATATCAATTTGCAAGAGAAAGAGCCGCGCGCAGGATGGAGACTGAGAGACGCGTGGAATTGCGGAAGGGAGTAAGAAAGACGTTAAAGCACATAATACAAATAAGAAGGAAACGAAAAAGGACGAATACAATGTCGATCGGTAAATACGAGCACGCGATGGAGAATGGAGTTAATCCGAACGTGTGGAAGAAGGCAAAGAGGTCGGTGCTGCAGGAAGAAGGATCGATAAAGAACAAGAAGAGCAAAGAAAGGAACGAAAAAGGCGCTGAGCCAGTAAGAGGGTGGAGCTAACGGTGGAGAATACGATCGAAACGCGGAAGGAAGAAAGAAAAGTGATCCAAGGAAACGAAGAGCGCACACGTTGAGGATCGTGCAAGAATATCGAAAGAAATGGAGGAGGAAGATAAATGGAGGGAAGGAGAAATAAAGTAGACCTTGTGACGGCGAAGATCTAGACTCGAGAGGATGAAGGGAGCCGGTCGAGAGAAGGAGAGAGAATCGCGAGCAGCGGCGCGAGTTGGACGAGGAGACAAAGAGCTGGACCCTTGTACAGGCGGAGAAAGTGAGAGAGGAAGAAAAAGAGGGGGACGGAGTGAAGAACGCGGTACGAGGAAAAGATAAGGCTGAGCAAGCAGAACCGTGAGGCGGAGACTCTCGAAGAAGAGACGGTGGCGTGTTCGATGGAAGTTTCAGCGTCTACCGCGAAGATTCAGGTTTAAATTCTACCCACCGTTTATGCATCGCTTTGCGGCACACGGAGATTTTAAATCCCGTACCAGCCTTGAATGACGATAAACTTACGAGCACATGGAAGAACGAAAGGAGTACCGAATAAAGAACGTGGTAACTTAATAGATCTAGAATTCGAATTTCTCCAGAAAGATCCTTACCAAGATCGTCCCCCATTTCTGGACTTTTCCATGGCTACCTACTGGCCGAATTGATACTGACTCTTCACGGTTAGACCGAGGAAATTCGGTGGTTGAGAGGGAAGTGAATAACGAACAGGTCGAAAGTCCCATCCTTTGGAAAATAATATTTTCCTTGCGTTTACTCGCGGGATTCCTAGGAGATTCATCGTCAAACCGAAGAACCCGACTCATTGTCCATCACGGGTCCCTACCTGAGGGGCTACGTACCTGGTCTGCATAACCGAGCAGGATGCGTTTAAACGCACGAGGAGTCTTCCTGGAATCACGGTGCAAACTCGAGGCACGATGTCCATCGAACGATCCGAATCCCACCCGGAAATTCCACGAACCATTGTAATAATCCGCGATTACGAGGACCGTGATAAGGAACGCGCGTCATACCGAATCGAGAACCGCTCAGATCAAGATTACTCCGAACCAGTGTTTCCCAAATCATCGATCTCCCCCCGAAACGATACCAGGAATTCTGTCAGAAGCTATACCTCGTCCAAGAGAAAAGAAAAATTCTTTCACCATTCGTCTCTTAACGATATACCTGTGCAGGTTTGTCATACTGACAGATATACCAGACAGTTTTGACATCAGCCTCTACTCCTTCGTATAAACCTTCATTCCACACACTGCTAAGAAAGACACTTCGAATTCCCATCGTAAGAAACTATACTTCGGCACGCTCCATTTGACGCGCGCGAAGGGAACAAGATCCTCAAACTCCAAAGCTCGTCTCACCGCGATTTATCTCAAAAACACCGGGGGGATAATCTCGACTCCAAAGCGCAGCTCGAAGGACCTCCTCTCCCCTACCCCAGCCACCAAACTCTCGACCTTCACGTCACAGAAACCAGTCCCTTTGCGCCCAAAATTCAGTCCCCCTATCTCGCAAAAAAAAAAACCGTCTCCCCTACTTCGCAGAAATTCCATCCCTCGCCAAAAATCCACAATCCGCACTTCCAAAAATCCATCTCTTCCGCGTCGCCAAAAATCCATCCTTCCAGGTCTAAGAATCCGCGGGACTTACCATGATTTCCGGATGCTTTTGAAACGCGCAAGGAACTGCGAATAGATCCCGAGGCGGCGGTGGTCCAGGAAGGGTGCAGGGTCGCGGTGATAACTCGGTGAAAACTTGGGAAAACTTGGTAAAAGCTCCGTGGGCGTCTCGAGGCGGTCGAGAGAGGCGCGACTTGGCGGTTCGCGGGACGGAGAGGCACTCCGGTAGGTGTAGGGCGACCGGTACGGTGCCGGGCCCGGACCGCATACGGGCGACGGGAGACCGTACGACGGCGATGCAACAAGTGACAGTCCTCCTCCGTGGGATTTGGTAGTTCGCATTGGCGCCTGCTTTCGTGCGGCGACGCCACCGGACGGCGACTGCCGCTGCTCCGCAGCCGCAGCCGCACGGAGAAGACCGGACCGCTCTCATTGGCCGACGACCTTCTGCTCGCGCAGATCTCGCGTGATTTCAAGATGCGGTGCCCTAGATTTTGCGTCAAGGTTGAGCGTCGATTTAGCGATGATCGTGGGAATTTGGAGTGAATCGAGGTTTTTGGAGTTTGGATTGAATTTGGATTGAGTTGAGATTCTTTTTGAGTGCATTGCGGATTTCTGCTCGCGCAGATCTTGCTTGATTTTAAGAGGCGGTGCTCTAGATTTTGCGTGAAGTTTGATTATTAATTTAGCGATGATCGTGGAAATTTGGATTGCATTGGGATTTTTGGAATTTGGAGTCAGTCGAGATTTTTCTTGGATGCACTGTAGATTTCTGCTCGCGCAGATGTCGCGTGATCTCAAGATGCGCTGCTTGAGATCTTGCGTGGTGGTTGATTGTTAATTTAGTAATGATCGTGCAAATTTGGATTGAATCGAACTTGAACTCTTTCTTGGATGCACTCTAGATTTCTGCTCGCGCAGATCTTGCGTGATTTCAAGATTCGGCGCTTGAAATTTTGTGCGAAGATCGATTATTAATTATTATTTATTATTTAATAAACATGAAAGTTTGGATTGACCTGAGCTTGGGATTTTTATTGGATACATTTTCAATTTTTGCTCGCGCAGATTTCACGTGATTTCAAGATTCGGTGCTCGGGATTTTGCGTGATGATCGATTATTAATTGAGAAGTAAACGTGAAAGTTTGGATTGAACCAAGCTTGGAATATTTTTTAGATGCACTCTAGATTTCTGCCCGCGCAGATCTCATCGTAATTTTAAGATGCGGTGCTCGAAATTTTGTGTAAGGCTCGGGATTTTTTTCGGATGCACTCTAGATTTCTGCTCGCTCAAATCTCGCATGGTATCAAGATACGGCATTTTGCATGACCGAGTATTAATTTTAGTAATCGACATGAAAGTTGTATTGAACTCAACTTAGGATTTTTCTTGGATGCACATTAAATATCTGCTCGTGCAATTCTCGCATAATTTTAAGATACTGTGCATCCGATTTTGCAAAACAGTAAATAACCAAGCTGGTAATGATATCGCGAAATATAAAATTAGTTCGAGCGCAACGAACCGAGTTTCGTATAATTTAAAGATGAGATCCGCGAAGTTTCAAGACGCAAATTTTAGAGGATCAGCGAATTCGTGCGAAATATATATTAATTGCGTAAAATGTTGGAAGGATAATATCGATATTCACAAACATTACACACTTCACGGTTCACGAAATAAGAGTAGACACTCAAGTCTCCGTTTTGGTTTTCCATTTTTAACAAACGTACTCAAAACCATAAAAATCCAAGAGATTTGAATGCGGAGAAAGGTAGGGATTAATTTCAAACCGTTATACCGATGTGGCGACGGCAAATCCTCTATAATTCAAAGATCCTTTACGGTGAAAGGCTACAGAAATCTGCCGAGAGGTGCCAGCACGAGTTTTAGGATGGTCATAGAAGAAGCTTATAAAGGGAAGAACAACTATAAGCACAATAAACGTATGAACAAAGCAAAAGTCCTATAATTAAATAAATAAACAACAATAGAGTGAATTTCTTTTCAATACAAAGATTAATGACAAGAGTCATAAAATATAACAACAACTCCCTAATCATCAACCTCAGCTTCTTTGAAGCGAACACTGGTATCTGGAAAAAGTATTATTAAATAAAAATAGAATTCTGTCTACCAAGTTTCAAGAAGCTATACTTAAATTCTAATTCCACGCATTGACCAACACGAATGCTTCCAAACCCAAAAATAATGGTGGTCGCAGATCACTGATTGCAGATCACTGCTTGCTTTTCCTTCCACCCTTTGTCGATTTACTTCATTAACCTGCTTGTATATTTGCCCAAGGAACAGCTCGATTAACGAGCCAAATCCCAATCAGCCGCGCTGCCAAAAGCGTCGAAGAAGAAGTACGCCCCCGCAAAGGCGCCTAATTGGAAGGTAATTGCGATATAAATCGCCGACGAGGAAGGATACGCCCATAAATCAAACTACGTCAGCAGAGAAACTGAACCTGACCTTATTGTCAGTCCTAGTGCCGACGACTGGATGGATCGACCCGATAGATCGCGATCGCGCTGGACGATCCGTCACTAGGCACTCCCTCGGATAGATCCAGATCAATGGGCGATCGAAATTCGTCATTTACACGCGTCAACAAATGCCGCTAACTTTCTTTTCGTACCGCTACTCCTATCGTGTCTCTGACTCTCGATGATTCTGCTATCATTTCTGATCATCGTGTAGATCAACGAGCGCGATGCATCGCGAATCTGCCTCTCGCTTTCCGTTTGACCCGTATGGGTGCCTTGACAAAAGTCCAGGAATTCAACCCTTAGATATTTGCAAGAGAAAGGAAAAGAAAGAGAAGGTGAGGAATGAAAGAGTATGGAAATACTAGATCGGTGTAAGAGCACGTGGATGCGTGCAAATTGATTCGTGTAACTGCATGCGCATCCAATTCTTTTCATGTCACAGGGATCCCAGAAATTTGTATAATAATTCTATAAGATAGTAAATATAAATCAAATAGTAATATGATAATAATAATTTTTGTATTCATCCTGGATAATAGTGTTCGCGGGAACCGAAATATTTGTTTAATGAAATAATACAAAAATCAATTATTTCCTTATTCAGATAGTTTCTTAGAGCAACGATGGAGAGAAAGACTCGGATCTTATTATTCAGTGCTCAATCGGTTAAGCGATACATTTAACGCATAATAATCCTATGATATAATAAATATGAATTAAATAGTAATACGATAATAATCATTATTGTAATCATAACACATTTTTGTGTTTATCCTGAATAATTCTCTTTACGACAACCGACATTTTTATTTCATGTGATAATACAAAAATAAGAAATTATTATTCTGTTCATGTCGTTTCTTTAAACAACGATAGAGAGATGGAGAAAGAGAGAGAGAGTCAGATCTTATTGTTCAGCGCTCAAACGGGTAAGCGGCAGGGTTTCGGGTCGTAAATCGGGTTATCCTCGAACGGAAGCACCGCGAGGCCAATCGAACGATCGTATCGAGTAAATTATTTAGCTGTAAGCGTAATTATCCTTTCTCGGTAGCAGGAGGAAGGCCAGCGAGGCGGGGCTGCGAATAATCGTGCAGCTCTGATCGCTCTACATACGAAGCGGTCGGAGATTCGAGCGTACGACCGAATAATATTGTCCCTGTAAGTAAAGTGCCTTACGCTTTTATGGACCGTCGTATTCTACTCTTTTCTACATCCGTGAAAATTCGTCCACAAATATTTCGCAGACCCCTTAATGAGTCAAACCAGGGATCGGAAAACCGCGGCTCTTTGACTACTTAAATGTGGGTCTACTACGAATAATGACTATTTGCCATTTAATATTTTAATAAAGAATATTTTTTATCGATAAACAGGATTATTCGTAATTGTGATCGGTTTCTAATTTTTTTTATTCGGTCCTTAAAGTTAAAACGCTGATTACTCAGATTTGATACATTGGGTACGCTTTTTAATTGTCAATGATAATAACGCAATATTTAAAAGTTTACAAGTTCTTTATTTAAAATTGATATAGGATATTTGAAGAAGAAACTTATTATACGGAAACCTTAAATTTTATGAAACCTGACTCTGTAGAAAACAAACATCTTTTCAAACGTTATGACTTTATAAATTTGACATTATAATGGAGAAAATAGGCAATACAATACACGAATATTATTGGTTCCTAGTTGTTTTACAACACATTTCTTCTAAAAAAGACAGGTTCTCAAAAAATATATATTATTCTAATACCGACATTTGGCTCTTTTGACTAATGAGTTTGTCGATCACTGGGTTAAACCCAACAATCCTTTATAACCGGGCTTACAAAGTGCGCGTAAGTGGAAATACGTGTTTCTAATACTTCCCAAAGATAATGCACGAAGAGACTCTATACGCTGTATATAATACATTTTTACGTTTTCGCCCACTTTATTTATGTATTCCCAATAATCCTTCAGCACTAACTAACAACACTAACAACATCAAACTAATAGCAGCCAATAACGAACAAGAAGTATCTTCGATTCCACAACTTTCGACCATCGATCCCGATTCAGTGCCTTCCATCTTCCCGACCTCTAACGATCTCTCGATCCTTAGATATACCCTGAACGATACATCGTCCACTCGCGTCCAGAAAAAACCATCCTACTCCCAGCAAAGCACCCTGTACCCGATACACGAAAGTCCAGGACACGAAGTACAAAACGTACGGTCGCTTACGCACGATTAAGCGACTCCCGCCTTATCGCGCATTGTACGCGCAGGAAATTTATCGAGCGCCAAGCTGGAGGAGGCCGAGAAAACACGAGCGACGGCCCGCTTTTGCGTACAGGCCGCGTGCAAATCTGCATCGCTTTCGAGGCGCATAAATTCGCTACGATATCGGAATCCCGATCGTCCGGCTCGCGGTTTCGATTTTCATGGTCATTTTTCCAATGGCCGCGAGACGTTCCAATTTTTGCACGGCGAACCCAAAGCGCCGGAGCGACAGCGTGCGCCAGGGAAGGGGAGGGTCAGTAGGTGGGCAGAAAGGGGGGAGGAGGGGAGGGCAACAGCAGGGCGCCCGGCATTCTTGCCCACAGCAAGGTACGGGCCTTTACTTTCACTGCTTACGCTCGATCTAAGACACGCTCCGTCCAATCCCGGGTTTCCTCCGCTTCGAGAGAGACGATCGTCTCGCCTGACAAGGAGTTACGTTGACGTTGATGAGATTCGATACAGCGATGATCCGGGCACCTCCCGTTTTTACGACGCCTTCGGGATCGACGATGGAAGAGCGCGATTTGGAAATGGATTGCATAATGATTCTCCCGAGACGATTGGAATAGGGAAAAAAAGAGGAGAACTGCGAGGAGGATTTCATTAAGACGGGATAAAACGAAAAGGGATATAATGGAATATAACGAGATGGAAGCGGTGGCTCGTTGGAATGCGGATTAACATCGTTATAGGCGGAGAAGGTTTCTGTGTTAAAGGGTAGTAAGAAGACCGATCGAGCAGAAAGTAATCGAACATCGTGATAGCAAGACAATGAGAAAAATACTGCTCAGACATCGTGTGTAAACGATGAAAAGAGGAAAAATCCCGAGTGGTAGGTACGGTCGATCACGGGGCAATCGAGTGGCCGTAGATCCTCTTCGCGGCGGTTGGAATTCGAATTTACATCGCGCTGGGCGAAGACGACTCGCCGACTCGCGGATTCCAGCGTGGCATCAATTTCGCGAGGCACTCTTATGCGAGGCGTTACTACGGGGGAAAGAGAAAGAAAAGGTGAGGGAGATAGAGAAATGGCGGTGTATCGCGCTACAGAAGGGGTACGCGAGAGAGAAGGAGAAGGGATACAGTGGCACATCGTGGAACGAGAGGGGTGCGTACGTGAGAGAAAGAGAGAAAGAGAGAGAGAGAGAGAGAGAGAGAGAGAGTGAGAGAAAGAGAAGGAACGATGGCTGTCGTCTCCTAAACTGCGAACGAAAGGGAAAGGAAGAGTTACAGAAGTCGCCTCGGGTCCTCTCTCTCTCTCCTCGACCAACGGAGGATGGAAGAGGAACCCGGCGTTCCCTCCCCTCGACGAATTTCACGTGCTGCATGTGTCCCGATCCTAGAAAACGCCCGAGCGCCGATTACTTAATGGCGTTATGCAAAAACCGATTAACCCACATAACGTTTTCGAAAAGGCCTCCTTTTTTTCAGGCTTCGAAAAGAGAAAAAGGGAAAGAGAGAGGGGGGGGGGGGAAGCGACGCCGGTTTTGAGCGTCGGGATGTCGGGAGGATTGCGCAAGCCAAGGTGCCGTCGTCTCGTCGTTGAGCATGAAAATTTCTTGAAATTGAGTGGCTTCACGCCTACACGACTTTAACGGCGATGCCAATGAGATTTCCTGTGCGTTAGACGTGGAAAGACGAGCTATCGCCATGATCGTGGCTTCCTTTGACACCTGTTGAACCCGGCGCATACCGCGAGCCCTCGACGTTATTTACGCGAAGAGGATTGCCTAGATTCGCGCGTTAGGTAGCTGGAAACCAGTTTTAGAGACGATCATAGGGGTTGGTGTCGAGAAGGAATTGCGAGAAAATGTCCAGGACTCAACGATTTCTAAAATGCTTTATTGTTATAAGCTCGTGGAAATGCCAAGTGTTGAGAAGCACGAGGTCGGATGAATTTTCTGATGAATCGTTGGATGGTGCAGACTGGCGGATCCTTGCGAGATGACACTCGAGTTATTGACGCTAAAACTCTTAAAGCCGGTGAAATGAAGAGTCGATGATTTATTGAACGAAATGCACGAACCAATGGCGGTTGATTCTCATGGATCTTTCAGGATATTTTTTCGGATCTTTATGATTTAATGACACTTCTCTTATTTTTTACGCGATACGTGATATATTTATTCCTTATGTTTAAGTCGCATGGACAACAATGAATATCCATGCAAAGTAATCTTCAGTTTTTGTCCCAGTATCATTTTTCTCCTTAAGTATGAAAATTGAATTAACGAAAGTTTTTTGGGTAATAGTTTGTCAATGTAGTTTGTTAATAGAATTAATTTGTCTGTTCATTTAAACCTCTTCTTTTAAAGCAGACCAATGCCACCCACGCGACATTCGGAAGCGCGACCACTGCTGAATTAAACACACGTGAAACGCGATACTTCTAATTAAGAAATCTCAAAAGAATTTATATGATTGTCCACCACGAGCATCCATATTACTTCTCTCTGTATCTATTAGATGTATAAATTCATCAGGAAAGTTCAAATTACCACTTAGCGTGTCGCCATAATAATGTTAAAGTTCTAGTTGGAAATTTAGACGGCACTTCGTCCAGTGTACTTTAATGCTCGAAAGTAAACTTACAGCGCATGACCTCAGTACGAAAGCTGTTGAATTTCAATTAAAAAAAAAAAGAGAGAACTTAAAATTAAAAGCTGTTAACCCTCTATGGACGGAATTATATCTACGAATTGTACAACTTTCAATGCATTTACTTTGATATTTCAAGTTGACGTATTATTGGTACGTATATTGAGTATTATTGGTTATCTCAGAGACATTATATAAGACGTATAGGTCATCTTGTGAAAAAGAGAGATTATTTGATAAAACGCCGATATATTAGCGTGTCACCTAAAACTTACACGGTCCCATAGAGAATTAAGTTAAAAAAAAAAAAAATGAGACCTCAGATCAAAAGCTGTTCAATTTCAATAACAAAAAAGAACACCTCCGTTCATAAAATCGAATTGAATTAACATTAAAAATTAAAAAGACGAAAGCTGTTAAATTCCGATATAAAAAAAAAGAAGAAAAAAGAGAAATAAATCCAACAAAAAAGAACACCTCGGTTCTTAAAATCAAATTAAATTAAAACTAAAAACCAAAAACACAAAAGCTGTTAAATTCCGATAAAAAAAAAAGGAAGAAAAAAGGGAAATAAATCCAACAAAAAAGAACATCTCGGTTCTTAAAATCAAATAAAATTAAAACTAAAAACCTAACAACACAAAAGCTGTTCAATTTCAATAAAAAAAAAAAGGGGGAAACAAATCCAAAAAGTCCCGTTCGCCCAACTAGGAAAGACCGCCTCTACGAAAGTGGAATAAGCCTAACCGCGCGTCCTTCCAGCCGGCATTATCATTTAGCCCGACGCTGTCCCGTGTAAATACCAATGGGCGCAAAAGAGTGGAGCTCGATTCCGCGGAGGATGCAGGGAGGGCGTCGCTCGATCGTGTTGGTGCCGACGTAAGGACACGCCGATGGCACACGTACGTGTCGCGGATGGGCAAACCACGGGTGGTTGGTGCTGGAGTGAGAGTGCCATATATATAGAGGGAAGGGGAAACCCGGCTCGGCACTCTAAAGTACACAGCCTCCGCGATTGCAGTGGTGTGCTTTCGGTTCCTTCTCCACCTCGCCTCACATTCATTCTCGGCGGCTTCGCGCCCGTGGTAACACTCGCCCCGATCGGTTTCCTTACGCTGCTCGTCGCCGAAGGGCGCCCAAACCGAAGGAGGTTCACGCCGCCGACTAAGAGGAGGATCGACCACCATGAAGCTCGCTCTCGTCACGTGAGTACACCCGCTTTCCTCCTTGATCCCCTTAAGATTCCCCTAAGTGCGGCGACTGCTGCTTCGAATGCAGTTTCTAAAGCGAGCGATCCCAGGGCAAACGAATTTAGCTGAAAATGAATCGAGGAAAAAAGGGGGGAAAGGTTGGAATCTCACTCATCTCTTTTGGTGAATTTTAAATGCGATATATGTACAATGTAATTGATGATTCGGAATGAACCTCGAGCAGTACATCCTGGGAGAAATGAGCTTAGCAGCGAACATTAATCAAAGAAAGAAAGAAGAAAGGAGAATGGAAACCGGCTAGGCCTGGGAAATGCACGAACAGCTGGCCACGTTCCTTATGATCCCTCGAGCATATATTAGTAAGACGAGGAGGATCGCAGACCTATCGATCGAAGTTGCAAAACGATCAAAGCCGCAAAACGGTTAAAACTGCGAAAAACTCAAAACTGCAAAGCGTCGATCGTAACTTCAAATTTGAGATCGCCGAATGTCGAGAGGACAGATATTATAACGTAATGGCCAGCTAAGAAGTCGAATGACCAAAGTACTGATCTAAATGACATAATCGAATTAAATGAACACGAAACGTTTAATACGAACATAAAACGAAACATCTAATAATATTCGACACGAACGACGTTCGATAATCTTCGACAAACGTAAAATATGCTAAATACCGCCAATTCGTAATGCAGTAGATAATCGTATCGACCAAATGGTAATCCTGGAAAAAATCCTCCTGCCCTCTGATTATTCAACGCATAATCACCGCTTCGTTGCGCGGTCCATTTCCCAATTCGTCTCCCTCGCGAACTTTCGACGAATATCGAAATCACGGACGTTCTTTCCTTCCTACGATAAAAATACCGAGCACCTTTTTTCGCGGCTTTCACCGCGGCAGGGCTGAATAAAACTCAAGGAACCGATCGCGTGTTTTATTGCGCCGGTTAATCCGTCTGAGCCTAGAGCTGCGTTTGGTGTCTGACCGCCTCGGTTATTCCAAGGCCACTCGGGCATTCGCGAACGAAAGGCGTATTTACGGTATCTAACGTTACAAGTCGCTCGATAGTAGCCAGATATCGATCGTGAACGAGCTTACCCCGCAGTCAGCCGCCTTGGACCGGTGCAAATCGCGACTAGCCAGCGAAAGATCGAGGAAATCGCTCGCGGTCGATCGCCCCTCGTGCATTATTACTTCTCCGCTCGAGGGGCGCGCCTGATGGAAAAAAAAAAAAGAGCGAGTTTCTAATTAACCATGCAAAACCACAGCCTTTCCACGTGGTTTTCCAACCGTGCTTAAATTCCCCGACTCTCATCCTACGTACTCCGACAGAATCTTCGAGGAACCCTTGCGAGATATAAATGTACTGTACGTGGAGGGGAATCTTTGCTCTAGCCAACTGGTATTCTTTGAATAAATCTGTTTAATATTGGGTCTGGGAAAAAGTTCGCGGCGTTTTCCACGATAGACGATGTTAATTGCAGTCAGGAAACACGGATCGCGCAGATTATCCGAAAAATGGCGAAACATTGTTGATAATAATACAGCATATTTAGTTTAAATAAATTAAGTTTTACACTATGAGAAAGACAGTTACTTTATTTTACTCAAAGAACACCACGAACTTTTTCACAGACCCAATATTTACTATCGTGACTTCCTTGCAATAATGTACTTAGAAAATCAGGGCAAAGATATAGGAAAGAAATAACATGTACGGTTATTTAAACAACGATTTGAATTGACCGTACTGATGAATGTTAACCTCCTGGGAGAGATCGGAACGAAGGGTACGCTGCTCAGTGTTTATTTCTATAATATCGGAATCCCCGGAGGCTTTGTTCGCGAATTTTCGAGGCGATCCTTTTGAAATTTCATTCGAGGAATTTACTGCCGGCGAGGGATTAATAACAGGATGCAAGAGCTCGCGTTATGCAAACCGCCGTGGCGGCTACTCACGTCCTTTCCTGGTTCTAACCAGGAAATTGATTAGAAAACTCACGGCCCGGCGAGAGCGCGTGCTCGTGATCCGCGCCAAGATTCGTTAACCAGTTAACCGCCGCACGTCGAAATCTGAAATATGGACCACCAGTCACGTACCCGTCCGCTCGAATTGTGTATCGAAACGAGTCAGAGAAAAAGGCATCCCCCCCACCCCCACCCCCTATCACGAAGCCAAACCTCCGCTGTTACGTCAAAATTCCTTGATTTAGCAAAATGTAAGCGCTGATTTATGGTCGATTCTGTTTGAAGATAGAAGCAAGAAACATGCTACAAACTCTCTCCCATGATTCTCACGTGATTAAACTTCTTAACGCGATGTCCAGTTACGGATACGAGGAAATTAAATATATCACGAAGGAGATATGTTTATTACACAAATCCTTCTGAGGTAGTGGAGAGTAGCCTTTCATTACGAATGCAACATTTCGACCACTTTGAGTGGTTATTCTAAGGCAATGTACCAATGGAGAAATTAGGTATGATGATGATAACGTGGTCTTCATTTTATAAGGAAAAACAAATTATTATCGTATCGCGATCCACGAGCAAGTGGTAATGCAGGAGCATCATGAGTTATCATAATACTTATAAATAATCAAGACACCAAAATTGTATTACTCATAATTATTCGTATATAATTCCTCCGCTGGCCCAGTAGCTTGAAAAGGACCACGCATGGTGCTGAACACGTCGCGTTTATAACGAAAGGGAAAGTTCCGGTTTGCAAAAAACATTTGTAATAAAAGTGAAATATAAGCAACGAGAAATCGAGGAAAACCTGAACGCCAGAAGGATAAGTCCTGAATAATCTCGGTGGACGTGTTATTTATACGTGTATTTAAATAAACAATTATACAAAATTCATAAGATCCTAACCGCTTGGGGATTCAAATTGCCAAAGACGTTATAACGTCGGACGGAGAGTTGGTTGAAAATTAATGGAAATGTCGTCTCGCGACTTCTTGATTACCGTTGCTTCTCCTTGACATTATTCTAACGGCACGTACCGCATTATGAACTACCGACAAACCCTCGCGAGGAGCGGGAGGAAAGGGAAAGAGAGAAAAGAGAAGCAGGGATCGGATGCATTTATCGCGGATCCGAGAGGTCGCGTGAGTCGAGAAAAGGACAAATACCAGCAAAAATAAGACGCTTTGCTTTATCAACTGTATTCTCCCACATCGCAGCAGCGGAACTCTCATTCGATTACGATCCACCCGCGAGAACATTCGTTCCTGTCAATTTCACTTCGTGGAATTTAGACGAAGACGGCAATATTCGCTCGCGTCAACGAGATCCTAATGAAAAAACTCGATAATAATTTGCCATTAATCGACGGTTACATTGATACATCTAACGAGGCTTGAGAAGGTGTATAAAGGGGAAAATTAGCCTAGACATTATACCTGTCAGAGCACTAACGGTGATATCAACTTTCATTAGATATCCGGCATAATGCTTGCCAATCATAAATCGCGGCTGTGAATATCGCGGAGCGATATAAAGAGAAAAAGTGATAGCCGAGCTTTAAAGAGGAGAATGCGTCAAGGAACTATAATAAGTTTCAGGGCAATTACCGTTGGATGACTTCATGAACGACCTTAACGAACGATTTACACGATTGAGATAATGAATTTTCCTTCGATCGATCTCCGAGGAAGCTGAGAGAGCTATTCTCCCTCATCGATAAGAGCTCTCTTCCTTCGAAAGAGAGAAAGAGAGAGGAAGAAAAATGATTATCCGAAGGCTAGACTTAATCGAGCCTGGTTAATGAGTCACATTTCTTTTTACTGGCTTTTCTACGAAGGCTCGATTTAGCACAATGTACGGGCCTTGATTTACGATCGTTGCGAAAATTCCCGATGGAAATTATTTTCGCCCGTCGGTAGAAACACGTCGCGGCAGATAATCGAGACTGCCACGCGCTACTACGGGGGATCATTGTACGTGACATTTACGAGGATCCAGCGCGGCTATTCGAATACCGTTTCTCCGCAATGTACCGATCGCCAGTCGTAAAGGTTCTTCGAGGATCTCGCAGGAGTGAGGAAGCGAAACACGGTGATTTAATCGCGCGGAGATCAGATAGTTTTATACCACGATCCGAGTACAAATCGCTTTTGCTCATTTGTAAGGCGAATAATAGTCGTAAAGCCTCCAAATACTTGTTTCTTGGAGCAACGTAAGGGCACATGGATGTTTCATCGTTTCTGCAGAAAAGCGTCTCTTAACTTGCTATCGAACGAAGGATAATTGCTTTGAACGATGCATGTATTATTCCATCAAGCGACGAGAGAAAAACGAAACTTATTTCCAGAGAGTATTTTTATGGTTGACCGCAAACAATGGCTGCAACGTAAGGCAGTCGCAATTGGAGGCGCGAAATAACGGAATTGCGGCAAGAAGCGAATAAAGGCCAGCCTCGAGAACTGAAAGGACACTCATCTTGGCTAGGCACGCGTTTAGCCTTACCTCCTTAACCCACTGTACCCTGGTGCACCCACGATTTTTCGATTGTCATCGTTGGGCAAACCATCGTGTACCAAGACCCATTCACGGATCGATCGTATCGATTCGATGCGAGAAAGTCTCGATTATTTTAATCATCGAAAGAACGCGACTCTATCCTTTGCATCCACAATAATAATACAACACAATAAAAATAATAATAATGCGAGATTAACAAAGGAATTACATAGAATAGGATTTGAAGACGATAAATCTCATTCGTGGAGCGAACGGTCTGGTAGAGCTTTATTTATGGCGGTCTTAAAGTGAGTTATTGATCCATAAAAGAAATCAACATTGTCGGATATGTTATTGGCCATTGAGTGTAAGCCACGCATGCGATTTATCTTGCCTACTTCAGTTCTCCATGGAGCGATGTAAAACTTGATTCTCGCAGCTATCTTTGGAGCGTAGGAATTAACCAGTTCCAATGCTCCTGGGCTATCGACAACTTGATTAACTAATTTGCAGAAGCTTTATTTCTCTTTATTTACTCTTTGCTTTATGCATTTCTCCTTTATTTATTTTCCCCGGAGAAAAATCCTTGAGCGCGATTTAACGTAAGATAGAAACGCGTCTTGCCGTATCTCCGGCAAACCGCGAGGCTGTGCGTGGACTTTATTGGTGAAAGTTCGAAAAATGATAGGCGCGTTAATGTACGCGGACATGCATCGGCAATTGTAGACAATCGCAGCCTTTTGTGAGCGTCTAGAACCGCCGACTAATGTTCGAATAATTATGATTTCCATAATAACGCACCGGACTTTCACCGATTATGCTTTGCATCAATGATCTTCGATGACTCGCTCGTGCTGGATGATTTGTGTTTATGTTACCTCCTGGAAGACACCCAAAAGTTATCAGAGCTGTGAAGCCTCATAGGTGCGGAAGGTGGTGAAAGTACTTTCATCGAATCTCCTCGTAGAATTTTTATCGAGCAATGGGGAAGATCCCAGCCTCCTTGCGGTGTGATGAACGAGTAGTCGAAGCACGCAAATCGCGATTACGTATCCCCAAATCAATATCAAGAGTGAAAAAACTGCAACACAAAATCGGTCGTTCGATCCTTCTTTCTATTTTCAAACGACACGCGTAAATCTCCTGAACCGCTTCGTGGACAATGCGCACCTAAAAATAGCCAGCCTGAAAAAGAAAATCCATTGCTAATCCCGGGCTCTCTTCGACGTTTATCTAACTCGACGGCTCCAAGGAGATCGAGCTTTCATAAGCATCCGTAATGGCCAGCTCGATATTTCTTCGTAGCGACGCGCTATCTAGTTTATCTGGTTTTCTCGAAATTCGAGACGCGAGTCATTCATATAATTATCGAGTGTGTTATTATCGATAAAGGAATTATCCCATGACGAAGTGTACCAGCCTTAACGTATACGTACACAACAAATATACTCGCCTTGAGCAAACGCCATATTGTATCTTGAGGCGTGCAGGCAGGATATTAAAACAAAAAGAAAAAGGACTATTTCCTAATGACCAGGCAACCTTTCGTACAAAGCCAGGAACTCCAAGGCGAGATATTAAAAGAAAAACAGCAGTATTTTCTAATAACCAAACAACCTTTCATATCAAGCCAGTAAATCCAAGGCAAGATATTAAAAAAAAAAAGGACTATTATTTAGTAACCAGACAATTTTTCATACAAAGCAAGTAAATCCAAGACAAGGTTAAGAAGAAAGGGAGCATTTCCCAATGACCAGACAACTTTTCGTACAAAGCCAATAAATCCAAGGCAATAGCATCCATCGTATAAACGGATCGTTCGAAATTTTCTCCAGGCATGGTGTCGCGAGCACGGCGCGAGTTCGGCTGGTTTTCTTGACATTTGTGAGCCGGCTCACGTATGTACCGTCCGTCGTAACGGCCAATCGCGAGTGTACCGCGGGTTGCACGAGCCGGCCAGAGAAAGTGAGTTTCGTACGTGAATGTCACAGGTCAAAACCGAGCCGGTGGTTCTACAACGACGAGCGTGCAGACCGGTGCATACTGGTTCGCAGCGCGGCACAAAGGGAAATATCAGGAAATTCCTGGCCAAAATTGAAGAGGGAGAAAATCTGGGAGGTTAAATCAAGAAAAGAATAATTTGGTACGACGAATGAGATGTCTGTATATTGTGGGATTCGTTTAAAGTTGCATCTCGCAACTGTCAATGCGCTGCTAAACCGACCGATTGAATCGTCCGTATTTATCAAAGTGTCTGTTATTTGGCAAGTTAATATTTCTTTTCTCGAGAAGTTTAGTGCTTATAGAAGTGAGCTACAGCGATATGCTGGGAAGAGAATATAGCGCAGACGTACTGTAGGAAATCAGAAATCGATGTAAATTATGCACTTCCCACCTGGAAAAAGAATATCACCTTGTTCTACATACCTTTCTCCATAGAACATAAGCGTTTTCTCTTGCCACGAACTGCTTATGTGACCAAAATTAATTTTTCAGTCGAATCGGGTATTGTTGAATTCATAGACGCTCTCAAGGCCTGTATTTCTAAGCGTGAAAATGAAAAATGTACTCGATTAAACTCTCGATTGCCTACTGTGAACTTGTAATGCTATCTTCCAATAGGAATATGTGTCCATGTGGATAATGAATGATCGAATTATTCTTTCCTACGATTGAAGTATAATACGAAATGCACGTTTCTTTCGTAATCCCATCATTTTTATAGTTTAAAATGAAGTTATAGTAATCGAAACCCTAATCCTGGTTGTTAAGCGTAAAGAATCATTTTGACCAGGCATTTTGGTCTGTCGTGGCGAACGATCGACTCGATATCGAGCTTCCAGAAGGACGCCTCGTCCTCGGTTCGCCCCACTCTTCCTTCTCGATCCTGGCGAAAGTTTCCCCCTTTCCCCCTTTCGATCCTGCCAGCGATGCACCCACCAATCCGGCCTTCAAAATCGGCTTCGAAAATCCGCCAGGACGCCTTACGACTCGCACAAACAAAATTAACCAGCTCCATTTCGCTGTCTCTACACAATTTTTGCCATTTCTTAAAGCCGTGCAAAAATCCTGAAAAATTGTGTTCTCCGCAAAAATCTTTTAGAAATTACACCAGACAGGCAGATTATATTCACGAGTATCTTCGAAAAATCACCAGGACCTTCCGAGACGTTCCTTTTAAGAAGCATTCGATGCTGAATTCTCAATCGTTTCTGCACATTCTCTTTGTTCCTGCTCTATGAAACGTATCTTTCCAGATAATCCTGCTCCGTGGCTGAGAGCCAGCGAAGATCCTCCACCGGAGATCTTCGATATCGTGTTGCAATCCTTTTTGCGAAATTTATGCTCCTCCTCTCCCGCGAAACATAACCTTTTCGCTCGAAGCAGCCTAATATTTTACGCGGCCTCGTCGCCTTCGAAAGGCCCGAAACGGGTTTCCCCACCGACCGGCCGATATCGACGATAACCGTCGCCGTTTCTGCCTCCCTTTTTTGGCATTAAGTTAGCCGAGAGGATTCGTGGCTTTCGGGGGTCATCCTGTAATTGCACCACCCCGCAGAAACCAGTGGAACACCTCTGACAGCATCATCGAACGGTCCGTCGCTCAAGCAGTCGCTTGAAAGTCTTAATTTCCAAATATCTCTCGCTTAAACCCCAGACTACGACGGTTTCGTCGAATTTAAAATCTCACAATTCAAGTTTATTGAAAAAGCTGACGCCTGTGTGCACCTTAATCCCATGAAATATACTTTAAACCGTGATTATACTAAAGTGCAAACATTCCAAAGGTTTTTCCTTAAAGTTTATTGGAGTCTGTATCTTAATTCTATCATCTATATTGCAAATCGCGATTATTCGAAAGCGTAAGCATTCCAAAAGTTTTTCTTAAAAGATCGATCGAAATATTTCTCCAAGTTCCACGAGGCTTTCTTTGAATAGCCGATTTTAGGAAAAATTCCTGATATCCTAACTCGCTCTGAAGTATCGCGATCCGGGGTTAAACCTTAATTTTGAATCGAGACTCCTGCATCGGCCCTTTCCTCGTCGCGAGTGTCACGGATTTCTATGCGTTGCGTGGAATTTTACAGAGGTTCCAAGCACCCGGGGTGGAGCGATCGATGAATGGGTAACGATTAGGATATATCGAGCGTGAAGGATCGGAGATCTACGAGATCGTCCGCCTCGGTGGCGCGTCGGCTTTAGTGGCGCATATAATTCGACAGGTTCGCTTATCGACCCCGTTTTCCACGTAGGTCTATTATTAAATACCATGGCTGAGTTATAATTTCCTCCCGGTGCGAATGCGCCGCGCGGTGAATAGCCCCCGATCTACAGCACGGTGATTGTTACCGATTCTTTATTCCCCTGGCCGTAATCCCTCGGTTCGTTGCCTTCCCTCCGCGGGAAAAGTGTTTTCTAACCCGATCTCCATGCACGCGAGCGGCCAACAAGTTTGTTGCACCTGCGTTTGCCCGAGCGAGCAACGAGCGCCTCGCTATCGCGACAGATCTTCGCCGTAATTCCGCAATAGGTTCGATACACGAACGAGCAGAACTCGTTTTACAATGGTGCATTATTCAATGGAAGAAAAGGAGCCTGGCCGATGTCGTGGAATTTGTCTGCGATAAACCTTGAAAGAGAGCGAGTGAACGAGGGAGAGAGGGGGAGAGAGGTTAAATCCTTTTCAGAGGAAGGAGACGGAAATGGAACTTTTATCGAATAAATAAATATAGATATGTGCGGTTTGAATATTTATGGTAATAGCTCTTATCTTAAGTTGCCGAGTAAGAAGCGTTTGAGGTAAATTCCTGCTCGCCGCGGCTGCGAGCGGAGTTATTCGAGCGCGGAAAAAATCCAAATGCAAGTGGAAGCGGTATACTATAAATCAGCCGAGGAAGGGCCGGGTATCGCCAGCCATTAACCCGACGTTGCCTTTCCACGTTTTACTTCCTCGATGAGAGGATTCTTCCATGTGTCCTTCGAGCCGTTCTACCTGTAGAATTTACGAGCGGGCGGTAACTTTAGGATTCGAGAAGTTTAAAAATAACGGAGCGAGGTAACGCGATTTTAGGAAGAAAACTCTTGTCCCGAAATACGAGGGAGGTCTGAAAAGTTTCCGATTTCACAAGGATACGAAGTTAGTTTGCAGCATTAGGGAGCGAATACAAAGATACAAAATTAGTTTACACTATTAGTGGCAAAAATTATTATCCCCGCGCAATAATGTCGATTCTGATCGACTGAATTATTCTCGAAAAAACCAGATGGAGAATTACAAGTGATATGTGTGCGAATAGGCTTCTCAGTAAGACCACTTTCAATGCATTGTCAGAAGTTCCTGAGCAAGAGAGGTTAGGAGTTCGTGAGTGATATATAAGATACAAAAGATTTTCTTTCAAAATTCATTGCCAAATATGATCATCACGAGAATATTTTGTGTCTTTGTGAGGTCGGGAACTTTTCAAACCACCCACGTACCAATGATAGCTCGTGATTATCCGGAAGAATGTCTAATAGCCTTCCAATTTTCTTTATACGCCCACGCTTATACACAGACAGGAATATATGAAGCAGACATTCCTCGATAGCTGGAAACAATGCCCATTTCTTGCCCAATAAAGTCTCGATACTTCGATCGCTAGAAAGGCGTGTAATAGGCGTACGACGGCTTTATGCAATGCAACCGAAGAGGAACAGATCCTGGCGGAGCGATTCCTCAGTTCGTTGCCTTCTGCCAACAGAAAAACCATTTCCTATCCTCGAACCGTGCTCCGGATTCGTCGTGCCTTTCACTGTCGCGGAAGATCTGCGTTTTTAGGCCAGCGGAAGTAGGAAACGAACAATCCTCCTGACGTAATCCGCTCCGCTTTTTTCCGACCGATTTTTCCCATCGATCGCTTTTTACATTACATAGAAGCATTATATAGACGACGTATGAATTTAGAACGGCTCGATAATATTTCAATTTGGTTTCATTGTGAATTCTGTAAAATATCCAAGAAAAATGTCATTGCTCACCAAGACCGCTGCAACATTTATATAATTATTGTTTAATCATATTTCATTTACAATAATATTAATATTTTCTAAGCCTTTTTCTAAGATTATCGGTTTACTCATTACCTTCAATTTATTAATATTCATATTTACTTTCGATTTTCTTTATGTATCATTTATCCTTTAATTTTCGAGTCACGCATCAGTGGCCAAAATTATTCCTTCCACACGACAACTACTCCAATAAGACTAGATTGAGAATTAAAAATGATACGTGTGCGAATAGTGCGTTAGGCGAGACCACGAGTAATGAACGTATCGTTAGATATATCCGAGCGAGAAGAGGTTACGACTTCATGAGTGACAGAAATATTAATTACTATTTAATTCACTGAGCAAGAATATAAGGAGTATCATGTCTTATTTCCCAGAAGAATATTATAAATGATCAATAGCGAGTATTATACGTTATCTTATACGTACCATTATACGTGGCCTCATATTCAGGTGTAATTAATAAGGCAAAAGCATGGAGGAAGAAGATTTCTTTGCAGATTACTATAAAGCAAAATTTTCGTGATATTTCTTTACAGATTACTGGGCCTGTGCCTAATAGCCGTCTGCAGGTCGGCGGAAGAGGAATACGATTACGACGAGGAATCGCCGGCACCAGTGACGCCAGCACCCGCGAGAGGATCCGCTGCTCGATTGGGTGGCCTTCTGTCCTCCAGAGGTAGAGTCAATGTAGGAAGAAAATCAGCCCCCGCTGTGAGTGTACTTTACAATTTCAACTTCACTTTTCACGTATTGACCAGAATCTGCTTTCGAACCTCTTCCACTAAAAATGTATCCTCTTCGTATTGTTCGATTTCGGACTATTGTGAATTCATATCACTGGCTATTACGAATATCCATGTTTTCCTGCGGGAAGTGATTCTTGCGGCCATTTGCTCTATCTATACACTTGACCTCATTGCTCCGTCGCAGATTATTAAGAATGTAGATTATTGACGATCAGAAACCTCCATGGATGCTTACGATTTCCAATAATATGAATTCTAAAAATTATGTCAATGTATGTCATTTTACAAAATTATGTGTAAAATTTATGCGTGTATTGTATCAGTAATGTGTATTTTAAAAATGTCTATCAAACGATGGCATCGGAGCGTGATTATATTTACCAAACGATACTTCACGATTGAGTACGAGGTTGAATATATTCAATACCATTTTCGTGGACTTATGATAGTGAGAGATCCAGTAAGTTTGAGGATAATCGAGATCTTTGATAAAGCAGACGCCATCGACAACGGCGAAACCAGTAGAGCAACCGGTCGAGGAGGAGGAAGAAGGGGAGGAGCCGCTCGAGGAGAGCCAAGAACAAGAGGAAACACCTACCACGACGACAGAATCTTCGAAGAAAGTTCGTGGAGGTGTCAGACCGTTCAGGTATATCGAGACATCGAAATAACCAAATCTTTTTATTTGCATCGATATTTGATTCGACCAAGAGAAGCAACTTTATATAAAAGTTGGTGATGTTTCAAATTCTCTACGAAATCCTTGTTGAGCTATAGATCTAAAATAAGCATGGATAGTTATATTAAGCAAAGAATAGAAAAAATTAATGCTTTGAAGGAATTGATTTATTCTTGAAAAATTGACGAGCCACGGTACTTTGTTCCAATATCGCCATTGAAATAATGAGGTTTATCACGGTGCAAAGAATAATGAGAACTTTTGCTTAGGTCGAACCAAGATCTGCTGGCTGCGCTGAAGAGGAGAAGGGCACAGGCCGGACCAAGTAGTCACTCCCGAGAGACGTCAGCCACGCATGCCGCTACGGATTCCACCACGCCAAAGCCCAAGTAAGGAAACAAATTCTACACTAACCTGAAACTCGCCAATTCTTCGCAAACCCATCTTTAGCAAAAAATCCCCTATCGACATTCAACTTAACACTGAACGCTTTAATCGTCCTAACAAACCAAAGTGCAACAAGTTAACCCAACCACTTTATACACACCAAATCTTACTTAAACCCAGACACATCCTTTTCATATTAACACATAAACCATCAACACCAATATACAAAATTAACCAATTCTTCTTCCGCAGGAAAAACCAACCTAACCCTTTTCTCACACATTATTTTTAACTAAAAGTTCTACTCGTAAAAATCTCACTCATTTATAATCTCATACCAGACCATAACAGAATATTTAAGAATAAATCAGAGATAACACATCTAAAAAAAAACATTAAACCTTAACCAAATCACAGTCAAACCAAAGATCCAGGAGTCTCGATCAGGAATAAGGAAATAGTCTGGGAAGTAGGGGATAAAAAACGATCAGAAGGCTAGCAACTGTTACGAGATATTGAGAAACGATCTTCCTTTCTAGATCGTCGACGAATAACCGCAGCAAGAGCGGCGCGAGCGAGGCAAGATCGTCGGGCCGTGGCAGGTTCGGTTCCTCCTCCAGGGGCGGCAAGGGCGTCCAGGAGGAAGTGGAGGAGACCCAACGAGAGGAGGTCCAAGTCAAGCCGAAGCCTTACCGCAGGGGCTAAGGCCAGCGAGGGAAAGAGCACCGAAAATCCGCCGATTATTCCTAATTCCGCTTAACACGTTCGCTGCCGATAAAATTAAGGGCGCCTCGCTCTGGGTGTCAGAGGCCCGCTCTGGCACCCAGAAACTACGGGATATCTTGTAGTCGGCACTCACGGTACACGCACTTACTAGGAGATATCCGGTGGTTGGCAGTGAGCGTGTTAGCCGACAGGCCGAGTTCAACGATCAGCCGAGAATCCAAGGTGATGCTTGATCAGGGACAAGTGATCGTTGCGAAACTGCGATCGACGGATCCAGGACAGACGTAAAAAGCGGACGTTCGATCGCTCCTGCTGCGCCTTTGATATTCGCGGCGGGGAAGGAAAAAATCCTCCGGGATCCTCGAGCGGCCTTCGACAGAATGTGGAAGCGCGCAACCGCGAATATCGGCTGGGGATTGAAAAAGCAAGATCGGAGACCAACGGGGAGATCGCAGTCCCATGAATTCGTCGAATTTCGGCCGAACCGGTAAAGGCTTGGATTTTAAACGAGCGCCTCGATGGATCCGAGCACGATGAGAAATTCCCTACACCCGCCAATCCGCGAACTTTGGCCGAGGCTCAAAGCCAATATTGGATCTTCATAACGTGCCTCGATCGACGTCGATTCGTGCGCGAGATCAAAAATTCTCAGAAGTCGAGTATCGAATTGGTGCACCGTGCGTCGATTCTCCTGAAATATTGGAAAATTCCGCGGTGGATGTTGGCCGTGCTAAGTGCAGATATGGTAAAAAGGAAAAGAGAGAAAGGCAAATCGTCGATCGAAGCTCCTCCCGTTTTTAACTCGCGAAACCGTGCCTCGGCGCGCGAATCGAATCATCGATCGGATAATGATGTACATAGAGGAAACACCGCCGTTTCCCGAACGCCGAAAATGCTTATTGTATAAATGTAAATTAATGTGACAATAAAGTTTCTGGAAAGCGACCCGTCCCTCGATCGTCTGCCGCTTGAAGTCCTATCGACCCTCCGCGTTGTGTACAACCGATGCTCGTTTCAAAGTAACTTTACTTTCTTAAACGAAGGAAAACATGTAGAAATAAAGTGTCCCGATATCTGGCCGCACTAAAACTCTTTTTGCGCATCATTCAAAGCGAGTGAACGGGTTTATTGAAATTTAAATTTGATCGCATTCTTACTTTTTGGATATATTCGAATTTAAAGATACACTCGGCATTTTAAGTATCGAGAAATGGTACTCAGAATATTTCCTCCGAAATAAATCAGTGCGAATGATCCATTTTTCGATAAACTCTAAATGCGTAACTGAAACTCTAAATATGTTTATTGATTCAAGGATAATCTGAAGAGAAATTAACAAGCTATTCGAATCCCAAAGTTCAATATAATACGCTTGTAAGCTCTGAAGTACAGACGTATAAAACCATCAGGACGTAATTCTCATACTCCAAATGACCGATGTGCATTTACATATATTTCCACTTGAGAGATTTCTTTCGAATGGAAATAGGAATTCAATTTTAACCAAAATCGCGAGTCACTTGGCTCGAACCTAGGGTTAGAAGAGCGTATCGTCGGTTCTGAGTAGAGAGAAAGGTAAGAGGCGGAATTCCAGGCGGGGTACGAAAAGCTTCGAAGGCAAGGAGGACGGTATTTCGAGGCGAATGAACCGCGATTCCTCGCGATGTCCGCGATGTCGGATGAAATACAGCGCGCGCGTGACAGTGGTTACAAACCGACTTGGTCGCTTTGAACCTTTCCACCTTGGCTCGACGTCCTATTCTTCGCTGCCGATGCTTTGCACCGATTCTGCACATGAAACAACGAAGTCTCGATTGCTTTCTACCGCGTAATTAACGGGAATGAGCCTGCAAAAAATCCGCGCTTCGTATATTTCGCAGTGTAATTTAAATCTGAATAAAGAAATCATTTTTTGGTTGATTCACAAAGTATACAGTAAAGGGCTATGTATGGAATAGCATATCGGGTAAATGAGCTTTACAGGTAAATACCTTTACTTTGCTGGCGCATACTCACTCTTTCGAAATTTTAAAATCTTGCGCGAATTTATGGACAATATATATTGGATTTGGAAAAAAATTAGTCGCGCTTTTCCCGATAGACGGTGTCAATTGCAAATAACTCAGGAAACACAGATCACCCAGACTACCCGAAAAATGACGAAACATTGTCAATAAAAATGGACCATATTTGATTTAAATAAATTCATTTTTACACTATAAGAAAACCAGTCAAATTTTACTAAAAAAAAAACGCCATGAACTTTTTCCCAGATCCCATATTTTAACCAATATGATTACGGAGGTTCAAAGGTGTATTGTTTACATCGAAAATTACGAATAGGCCAACAAGGTTTCACGTAGAGCTACGATGGTGTATTAAACTGAACCTCGGACTTCCACGCAGGAGACTCGAGTTCGAAACTCGCCAATCACCTCTGCTTTTTCCATATGATACGTATACTTTGGTAGCTTTGGTAGTTCGAAACCCAGCTTAAACAGTAGGTCCTAAGCTAAATGACCTTAGTAGTCGGTGCAGAAAATGAATTTAAAAAAAAGGACCATATTCATCGCGATTCACAACGTGAGTCAAGCCAATATATACATCCAGCTACCTTTGTACTTCATTATCGATCCGGAGTAACCTAGAAAATAGGAGGTAGGGCGGAAGAATCTTTTACGTCACAAACACTCGACACGTTCGCTGGCAACGTGGTGAATAAGCTGGCATCGTGCACAATCAAGCAAGTATGAATAAAATCAAACAAGTCTGACGGCCTGTCAATGATTTGCACGGCCTGTCGATTATTTCTTCGGACTGTCGAAATGCTTCCACGGGCACAATGCCCGTCAATCATCTTTTATAAGCTATGCGCGTGTTCAACGATGATCTCGGAGGTGTTAGGCGAGAAACGGCCGCGTGTCAGCGAGAGAAATTCCTACGAGGAGCTCCGGAATGTCGAGGGCGTGCTTCCCACCTTCTTTCGACCGCCGACGAGAAAACACACGGCCGTTTGCCACTCCCGAAACTTTCCTGCATCTCCGCTCCGGCTCGTTATCGATCGTCGACCGATTTTTCGAACAAAACATAGACGCCCGCGATACGATCGTTCATATTTCTTCGATTAGAATGAAATTCCCGCTTATCTAACAAACCAGGACTTATATAATTCAATAAGTTATGCCCGACGAATCGTGTTTTTCCTTTTAAATATCCAGTATTTCTACTTTTATTTCATGCTTATTACATATAAGCATTTACGATAAACACATTTTTTCTTTCTTTCATTCCTGTTTTCCTTTGATATCTGGTTGCGGCGTTATTTTTTTCCACATTTACACTCATTGAACACTTTTCACATTCACATTCAAACGAATCATTCACGATATACATCAGTAAGTACAAAGTTCATTGTAAAGCGAGATTTAAAAGAAAAATCTATAGAAAAAAAAATTCCTATTGTACACATTTATGCGTGTCCCTTGGAAGTTTCTAGATGGTCAATAGCACTCGTGGTACAATTCCTGTTCGCCAGGCCTTTAATAAGCCATCCTAAATATTTGAGCGATGACGCGTGTATCCGTAGCACGTTAATTCGCTTAGCTTTTATTCGAAGAAGGTTTCCAGTCGTGGAACAAATGATTCCAAAGTCTCCATCCAAAGTCCCTCTGTCCCTGTGTTTTGAGGTCTCGTGCATAGATATCCGTAATGCAAAGCCTCTCAGATCTACGGTCCATCAGAATTTCCAACTAGCCGACCGCCTCGGGCGCCACAGACACTCGATATCTCTCAGAACAATGGTACGACCGTCGAATTCCGAGTGTACTGAACTTTAAAGTTCACGGAGGGCATCGCGACTTTGCACGTGTAAGAAACGGTAAGCCCCGCATTTTCGGCTGGCAGTCGAGGCCGGATGCAGGCTAGGAGGATGAACGACCGAGGAATTCAGGGAGAGCGACATCGATGGAAGAGAGGAGAGAGAGAAAGGTTCGCTCGACGTACACCCCCGCTCACAAGTATTAGTCGATACGAATGTTTTGGTCCTTCGGAGGAAATAATTACCCTCGATCGACAGGGTTTAACCCCTTCCAGTTGAACAATGCCATTTAGCATCATCCGTATAATCCGCTTCTACTAATTAAGTACCTGTGCATTGTATTCCTTCAAAATTTAATTTTCCTAATGAAAAATCATAATTTGGGCTCGGAAGGGTTAAATTTATCTAGCGGTGATGCGGACGCCTCGAAAATTTATCCTTTCCAAAATGATTACAAAAATGAGTATAATGATCGTGAATTACGTGAATTCTAATTGCTAAATATGATTGTCACTGCTGTTAAACCAAATAGGAATCATGACAAGTATCAGAACAATTACGAAGTAGGAAGCATAAGCGAAGGATCGAGAAATCATTCGAGCCTTTAGACTAGTCTCTCGCCCGCACCCTTCGGGTATAAACTATCCGCGACATCCTGATTATCCAACGCAGAAGCTTGTCACTGGTTAATATAATCGCGACGTTCGTTAATTTCCTCGTATTTCTCTGCGCCATTCCTCTCAAAGCCTGCCTCTAACCACCGATCCCTGCGGCCCTGTCCTTTCAATTCCTCAAACGGCATGAATAAGCAAACCGTACATACCGCACTAACACACGTACATCGATACGCAGATACGCGCATTATTTACCGATACGATTTGGTAAAAAATGAGTAAAAGTCAAGCTGATAGTTGAAAGTCAGATTCGAGCCTGCGTTCGTCCTGGTACTTATGAAGGGGGATGTACGTGCGCCGGGTAGGAGCACGAAAGTGAGAGGAGGTGGTACCCGGTCGGCCTTGAGGCCTTTACGAGGAACATTTCACTCACAAAGACCATCCAAGCCGTGTCGCGATCCTGATAACATACGGGGATGCCACTGGTGGACGCGGAATGGAGAGAAAGGGGGGAGAGGGATCGCTAAATTCAACGCGACCCGCGCGGCTGAATGTCTCCGCGCTGTTCACGAGTTTATTATTTTAATCCGTTAGTCGAGGAGAAGGACTGGCTGTTCGAAATACCTGGCTCATCGTAAAGGTGCAAAGGAGTTGATTAAGAGCAAAGATCGAATGGCTACGATTTAAAAGAGAGAATTCGTAGCCTTTTACTCTAACCAAATGGGGGAGAGTATATTGATATGCAGGTTGGTAGATGCTTTATTCATTTTGTTTCTAAGAACGACAGCAGAGCTTTTAATACAACTCCTAAAATCCACGATGGCGGTAAGGAAATTTTATGCTTTCCAATCGACTAACTTTGATTTCGTTAAAGGCTCACAGTGGTAAAAATTCTAATTGTGGCTGGATAATAATAATAATTTTCAATCATTCCAAAGCATATTTAACTTGAGAATTTAATAATTTAGTTTAAGAAAGTATATTAAAAACACACCGAAATAGACCAGATTATATAATATTAAGCACACGTCCTAATACGTTTTAACATTATATTTAAACAATTTAGTAATTCTTACGTTACATATAATACTTTTGAAAAGTATACATTTAAAAGTATGTAACGTATACATCGAAAAGGAAACGATCTTTTTTTCATAACTTCTTTACATTTGAATATATTAAACATTATAATCGCAAGGATGAAGTATCGAGAGATCGTAGCTTATTCAAATGGCGATCGTGTACACCTAGGATGAACACATTTAGCACTGTGCGCCGACAAGAGAAGAGGCAGCCGGCCGTAAAGATTCATTGATCTTCACAGGTGGCATCGTCAGCAGGACATTTAACTCTTCAGGATACCGCAAGGAAGGGCTAATAATAGCGCACGGCGCGTAAGCCGAGATTCGAATTACGAATCGCCAGTCGAGGTACCCTATTCACCGGTCATCCTTGATGCCAGCGACATTCCAACGAGCATTTCCCGCTTCTACCACCGGTCAACCCCCTTTTTTCCACGCTACATTTTTCACGCATGATCCGTTAGCGGCTCGAGGAGGAAGTCGCGCACGGCCTCCAAGGAATGCGTACGCGAAAATATCGAAAGCTACCTGGCTCGCGCACAATGCGCTATCTGGAAATGATTTACACTCCCCATTATCAGTCTCTAAAGGTCATATCGCAGCGCCTCTGCCGCGCGCAGTCGCCGCTTTATTTCGTAATGGCCTCGGGTAGAAGGGAATCGTGGAGAAGGAAGAACGCGTAGAGCTCGAGACACTTGCTCGGAATTTCGCGCGATTATCCCTCGAACGATGCTCGACGTACCACTTGAGCGTCTATTGGAGATCGAGGAACTCGTTTAATTCGTCGAGACATTTTTCTTTTAATCAATTGTCGGCACAGACCGTTAAGATTATTTGGTTTAGGATCTAGCGTTCAAGGTGGATTTTGAAATACCAGAGCTACAGTATATAAATCATATGGAAAAAGCAGATGGACGGGATTTAAACTCGAATCTCCCTCGTGAAAGTCTGAGTCTTTATTCGCTATACCAGAGTGGCTCCATTTCCTGAAAATGGACGGAAAATAACCAGCATCGCTTCCTGAGCAGAAAAACGTATAACATCGCGGACAAACTCTTGAGCTAGATAAACAAACCAAGCGTGCATCCACTTCCGTTTTTCTCCTATTCCTGTTATCGAAAGTCGCTCTTTGAAGATACAACAATCGTTTAATCCTCTAATCCCCAACTCCGCCTCAAGACGAACCACGCTTAATCGCATATAACGCTATATTCTTTTAGTACAACCACCCAAGTCCGCCTCAAGGACCTTGAACAGGTGCACCAAATAACGATACACCCACAACCAACATTCGAATGCAGATTTATTATCAGCGACAATCAATCATACGCGACAGTCAATTATACGAGGAACATTTTTCCACGAAGATAAAAAATTTGGAGTCTTAGAGGGTTAACTTTCCACGCCGAGTCCTCGAGGTAATCGCCATAACGCGAGACCCCTCGAGGGCGTGTGCCGCTGCTTAGTCGCGCGGGTTAAGCAGGAAATTAATTTGGCAATAGGCGAGAATTCCAGGCATCACCACGGCGGCGGCAAATTGCAGGGTAATTACACAACCGAGAAGTACCTGCGTGACCCGACACGTAACCGCGCTGTAGGAGCAAACCAAAACGTAAAATGTCCTTAGGCCACAGGCAGGCCAGTTCTACGCTGACCTTTTCGATAATGCCGCGGAGGATGTTGCACGAGCAACTTCGCAGCCGTTCTACCCTCGGCAATTGTCAAGGATGGATGCCGCCCGGCAAAATTTCGTTATCGAGTTGCACAAGAGCGACGAAATTTATTCGAGGAATAATTCTCCCGAGCGAGGAGAACCGCGCGCTGGAAGGTTGCTCGGAAAGAGAGAGAGAGAGAGAAAGAGGGGGAGAAAGAGACGAGGAAAGAGAGACGAAGAGAGAAGGAAGAATATCAACGTATCCTTTACCATTTCCAAGTCTCGACTCGCTCATGGTCACTTGCGCGTACTTTCTACGAGAGGTAAGTCTTTCTCGCTTTGCGCATACGCGAGCCGTACGAAGTCGACGAAGTTCTTACGCTCTACGAAGTCTCCCCACCTCTCGTTTCGTAACGCACGATAAAGGTATGAATTATGAAAAAGTTGCATCGAATAAATATATCGTAATAGCAGTGATCTAATAAATAACATCAACCCCTCCCTCGATATTTCCATATACATAGCACGCAAGAGGTTTGTATCGAGCACGTAAATGTCTCTCCTAGTAACGGGCGACGCACCTTTTCGTCGTGAGAAATCGGTACCTAGAGTGATCTAGAAATGTCCTAATAAGGACTTCGTTGCAGAGCAAATAATACCCTTCTCGTTATTTCCATAATCTTCGGAATGAAGGGGAAGGAAAGTGTTGTTATTAGGAATATCCAATTGGATTCCTGAACGTATCGAGTCCTTCTGCAGCGAACGGTTTTCCCGAGAATTGAAAATCCATTCCGGCTACAAATCCATACCTCGCTTGTGTCTGTAACGAAAATGACCGGAGGGACGAGGAAGTCGAGATCGCGTCACGATTTCGTCGACGGCCGCTCACGGTTCGCCGGTTTATCGTGCAAAACTAGGTAAACGAGTTGGCCACGGGGACCGGAAAGTAACTCCGCCGGAAGGACGTTGCGCAATCCTCTGTTCAGCACGGCTTAATTATAGAAAGCCAAGATGGAGCGATTCCACCCAAAATTCCCCGAGTGATCCGTCGTTAACGCGAGAATTACTACCCATCGCGACGTGTTTACGTGTACTATAATTAAGGTATCTGCGAAGAGAGCGGCACAAAAAAGTGAGGATGAATAGATACGTTTACATATCGCAAAATTAATGATTACGCGAAACCCATTAACCTTCATCCTTGTTCCCTGTTTTTTTTGTACATGTTTATTTTATATCTATTTATTACGTACCTATTTATACTGTATTGACAAAATGACGAGTTCTAGCACTAGATTATGACAGTGTCGTAATATTTACGATCTTATAATTCAAATGGTTGATTGTACATTATGGAATATTTTGGAAAGCGTAGTTCTTTTAAAGTGTAAGCGTGCCAAAGATTTGCTCTAAAAGATCAGTACAAATATTCCTCCAAGTTGCACCAGATTTTCTGTGACTGATGAATTCTACGAGGCTTTCGTAATAATGTAACTAGCAGTCTCTACTGCTACCGTAATCTAGGATTAAATCAAGAGTCGGAAAACGGGGCTGTCTGGTGACTCGAATGTGGTTCTAGCACGAATGTGGTAGAGATCTGTATCATGTAATATTTTAATAATAGAAAATACTTTTTATCGATAAACAGGATTATAATTAATTGTGATATCTAATTTTTTTTTATTCAGTGCTTAAAGTCCAGAAGCCAAAGTGGTTTACTCAGAGTGAGTACGCTGAGTACACGTTTTAATTGTCAATAATAATAACGCAGTATTTAAAAAAATATAGGTCCACTTCATAAAGCGTACCGTTGCTATATTACAAGTTCTTTATTTTAAATTTAAATAGGATATTTGAAAAAAAAAAACTTGTAATATAGGAACCGTAAATTTTATGAAATGGGGCCCTGGTACCCCTCTGTTACGTGATTGTGTAGAGAAGAACCGGCGCAAGGACCACCACAGAAATCATCTTTTCAAACGTTATGAGTTTACAAACATGACATTATAATGCATGAAAAAGTCTAATCCTATCCATCATACATCTTAGTTTCTCATTGTTCTATAAAATATTTCTTGTAATATTTACTCTAAAAAAAAAAATATTGTTCTAATGCTGACACTTGACTTTTTGGACTAATGAATTTACCCGAACACTGGGTTAAAGTATAGATGTAACAGAGATGCAAGTTGAAGAGGGGGTTGAGGATCGTATCAAGGACCTCGAGAATTCTCGATCTCGTACGCGAGGCATCCCGCGCATAAATACCGCGGTGCCAAAGGACGGCGTGTCGCAAAACGAAAGGGGGAGTTGCGAAAGGAGGAAACGATTATGGAAATGCACCGTGCGACGGCATTATTTCTTACATTGCATTGCACAAACTATAACGTGCCGGCTCGCCCCCGTCGCGTGTCCTCCGCACAAAATCCGCGCATCGCCGAGAGCGACTTATAATTGCCCTGGCGATTAGGAAACAGCCATAACTTGAAGTGTTCGCTACGCCACGATAGCCATGCAGTAGATAGAGACTTGGATTTCCACGCGGAAAGATCCTGGGTTCGAATCAAAACCTGTCTGGATAATTTTCCGAGCTATGTAACATCGTAATTCGCATGTGATAACTCGAAGTGCATCTTAAGCCTCCATCAGCAATGATGACTTCGAAGCAACATCCGATCTATTTGCTTTTTCATGAACTATCGTATCATTTTCTTCATCGTAAACTGTCTTATTCCTAAAGGAGACTCGTTGCCCGTCGAGTGATCGACCGACTACATTCAGGTTTCTTCCATCGAGCAAGTAAGCAAGGAGTTTAACACGTTCACTGCCAACTACGAGATACCTCCTAGTTTCTTTTTTTTTTCATACATGAGTACCAATGAAAAATAGTAGATAGCTAGTATTGCATTTAAAGATGTTTTGCTCTTTTCTCTGAAACAAACTCTTGGCGCTGAAGCTTCTTAATTTTCCTGACAGGGAACGTGTTAACGCGTCTCAAAGATGTTCGTCGCGGAGAGTTAAGACTGTAGAGCGTAAGCCAATTGACCTTAAGAGGTGTCGCTGAAAATCGAAGAAACAGCGACCATACTTGGCGGACGCGAGGCAAACGAGTCTTTGTTGCGTTTTAATCGACGTATTCGTTCACGTGTCACCGTCGATCCGATCGAACGACGTGTCCAGCATCGAGTCGTCGCTGCGGCTCGTGATTTTTTGCCGGAGAAAGAGCGAGAAAGGGTAATCGCCTGGAAGGAGGCGATAGGCGGCTTAAGCCACTTTCATAACCACCGGCACAATCGTCCTCCGCTTGGCCTGGCAACGAACCTCTCATCGTTGGAAAGAGACAAAAGTTCCTTTGGCTTTTGGCACGAGCCTCTATGCTCCATTTCCGGACGGATCCTGGACCAAGAGACTTTGCAATATGTACATCGTTTCACACCTGCGTTGCACAGTTAGCAAACCCTTGGCTCTATCAAAACGCGGTACATCCGTCAGAAGAATCTTGGAATTATCGTTACTGAAAATAATCTAACATCCGAACTCCCAGATCGAAACCAAACGGCACTTTTACAAGTCTCCAGAGCCACGCCAGATTTCCAAGGAAACCATTAATTCGTACACCTTCGAGCTCCGCTCGCGGAGCAACGATTAACCCAATAACCCAGTGTCCTATCCGTAGGACAGTAATAAATTCATTTTCTAATACCTACGTTGAGCAAGCGGTAACAGCGTTATCGTACAGAACCGATCAGGAGTGGCTAACCTATTCTCTATCGTATAATTCGCGAACCAAAATCCGGCTCTTGACTAGACGGAGGTTATCGGGCGAATAAAAAGGTGGACAAGCGAGGAGTCGGTGGAAGTAAATTGGGCGGTAATGGGGGTTAAGCAAGCGAAGAAAGAGGCTCCTCGCGAGTCTCCCCCGCGTTTTTCGAGCGATTTATGAATAACAGGAATTAATTGGCCGGCGAGCGGCGCTGTATTAACGATTGGAAATAAAGTAAAATAAAACCGGCGGTATGGAGGAGGTGGAGGAGGAGGAGGAGGTGGAGAAGGTAAGGACTTTCTCCCGGGCTGGGATATCCTTAATTCGCTTTCCCTGATATCGTATCCGTCCACGAGCATCGCACGTGAAGGACGACCACGTAAGGACACATGCCGTGAAACGTCACCGATTTCTTTAAGCCGAACTCGAACGCGGAGGGGCAGGAGGGGCTGGAATTTATGCGCTCCTCCTCGTAGCCGCGTATAAATATTTACAATTATTCCCGGAATTTAATGCCGCCACCGTGAGTCACGATTGGCCACATTCTTGCGACGCGCGCCGACTTCGATTCGCGGCCGATTCCCTGCGGTTTGCGGATGCAAACTTTCGTGTGCAACGCAGGATGAGATAATAGGATAAGGTTAGATGAAGGTATAAGGTAGGAACTTCGTCTACGATTATCGAAGGTCGAGCACTTGCGAGATGTTGATGCGACGCAAGGCGGCTGACGAATCGCTTACTTTCCTGTCGATCGACGATCCTTTGTAGACGAAGAAGATTGATCCGAGAAATCTCTTATATCCGTGCCTGATATTATTTTTCCTCAGCTCTGATGTGGCTCCTCTCTATAAGTAATATTTACGATCTCCTGATTCAAATGGTCGATTGTAAATTATAGCATATTTTTTAAACCGTAGTTCTTTTAAAGTGTGAGCGGGCTAAAGTTTTGTGGACAATGAAAATTGATCCGCGAAATCTCTTATATCCGTGTTTGATATCATTTTTTCTCGGCTCTTTTCTGTAATAACTTGCACTTTGTAAAGACAAATGATTGCAATACACATTATTGCAAGGACAATTTCTGCAAAGGACATGATGCAGCAGAAAAATGAAACTGCCATAATAAAAGGGGTAATGATCTCGAGCATCCGAAAATTCGTTGAAACGTGGTCGAGGAAGTTGAGGTCGATGCCAGACCTCCGAAGAGCTTCGAGTCCCGATCGCGAAGCGTACGTAGACGCGATCGCGTCGAATTTTTGAGATCGACGCCGAACGATACGACGGCTCACATTGGCGGGCGCGTGTGCGTAAGCCAATGTTAAGGTCACTATATTCACGGCGCGAGCGTAACGAAATGTAGAGCTTCGCGATCGTCGTGGCCGCCATATGTGGGTCAAGTTGATATCCGGTTTTGCGAAACCGGAATATCTGCTAGCGGAATCTTTCACCAGCACCGCCTATATTCGAGAGGGTGCGCATCTCGCTGCGGCGTAAAAACACCCGTCCTCGATCCTGCTTCGGCCAACATCCTGTCTAACTTGGACCTGATACGGCTGCGAAATAAAAAAAAAATAACGATACTTTGTGTTAATCAGTGCGTGAGATCGTAACACGCATCGGTGGATTATTATAGGACGTATTAATTCCGGCGAATTTTGCAATATATTTATTTATTGAATGGACGCGTATGGCGATATCGAGCGTCTCAGTCGACAATGACGACAGCCTTACCCGCTGTAACACTAGAACCACCAGCCACTATCCAGACACACATATACACATTTTTTTTAAAGAAGAGGACAGAGAGAAACAATTAATTGATCAATATAATGATCTACATACTGCAATAATATCGTGCAAAATGTCAAAAAATATACCCTCAGAGAGTTGTCTAACTTTTCTAAAAAAAAAAAAAACGACTGAATTATTTGAACTGTGTTAGTAGTTCAAATGATAAGCAGGCATTCAAACCTCAGGATAAAAGACATTCGACTCACTATAACAGACGTACGAAATAAATATTTCGAGTTACCTTTGCAAAGTGTTTCATTTGCCAACCTGTCCGCTGCAACACGTCATATCCAAAGGGTCGTATATGCACTAAAGAATCAAAAAAATATGATGAACGTAACGCGAGTAAATTGTACAGAGCCTGTCCTAACGATTTCCTCGTTTTCCTCCAGGGAAAGCCTTTTTCCTTCCCTTTGAAAAGCACGCCCAGCGAACGTTGGCGCAATTTTACGTGCTTGGAAATTAATTTTCCACCTAGGCGATGGTACGGAGTGCCTCGTAAAACTTCCCTTCCGAACCGAGTACTTGTATTTTACAACGGCTTCCACCCTCGACAGCATCTCCACCGGATTACTTTCACTGGATTCTACTTACCTTCTCCGCTCTCTCGTCGCGAGAACCTTCGTTCGAATAGAACTTGCCATGGACAACACCTTCCGCGACACCATCGCCTTCTCGTAAGAGGAAACCTTGCGATTATAATACATTAATTTAATTGATGACATACGACGATCCCTGTTACCTTTTCTCGTGATACCATTTCTCGGTGCTTTACATTCGAGCTTATTCACTGTATGCACTTTACGTTTCAATGCGTGTCGATGCAAAAATCAACGATACTTATCGATGTGTTGTTAGAAAAGTACGTTACGTAAAGCGGCGTAACGTTCGAGCACTCTCGACGATCGCGAGGGAAAAATCAGTGGCGGATGCTTTCACGCTTGGCGCGAGTGTCCGATATCTATGTTACATGTCCTGACGTATTTGACATACGTATTTGACATGCGCGCGCATCCTAGTCGTCTTTATCAAATGGCAGAAGTGCAGTAGTAAAAAAAAGAAACGAGTCGATGCTAGTGTCTTTATATTTCTAGTAAGAGTCATTCTTTTGGAATACGAGTTATACCCTTTAAAGAGGCGACGTTGTGAGGAAATTCAACTGTCGCAAAAAGAATTTTATTTTTTTTTTTTCAGGAAAACATTTGTCGTGCCTCGAGGATCAGCTCTGAGTTTGCTGCAGTCGCGGGAGCTAACCGTTAAGCTGGTCTAAAGATAAATGAAAAAAGAAAGAGAACACCGCTGGACCGGTCGAGGCTGGCCGGTGGGAGGCACTTTCCATGAAATTCCTCGAGGCGCCTCGACGGGTTTCATCATCGCTCCTGCCCAACGAAATCGAAAACTTTATTATCGTCAATGCATTCCGCGCATCGCCTTTGGATTTATGGCGGCGCCAGTGTGGCTTTTATCCTGATTCTGCGAAATCGCGATACTTATCGGCTCCAGACATTCACTTATAAGCTTCTTTATCCCCTTATCACTTGGTAATCCACTTTTGGGAATTTTGGGTCGCCTCTGAAGCTGATTGGAGCTTCGTAAAGCATCGAGTGTTACCCCAAAACTGATAGACGCAAGCTTCAATTGTGCTGATCAAATTCGATGGATAGAATAGGTATATGGTTTGGCAATTAAAACAGCATAAATTACGATACGCGATTAGTATCCTCTGTGCTGAATATGTCGATGAACGGTCAAGTCTTACCGGTCTACGCCTCTATCTAGTGCAGCAACTCTCACGTACCTGGAACTTACAAGCAGAGCATTAACTGTCAACCTGTTATACACGCAGAACCTGTAAATTCAGCACCAACCCGGACTAATTCCAAAGAGTTAAATGCTAGATCCTAAACTTGATATTCTCAGAGGTTGTTCTTTAGATCGACAAGCGGGTCAAATAAATAATGAAACGATACAGGATACAATTTATTCGCTATAAAATAGTGTCTTACCAAGAAACTATTCCCTAAAAGATGAGCAACGAGTGATCAATAATTAATCAGTTTATAGTGTACCTTCGAAAGCAGAACTCTTATTCGTTTCAATAAATACGACGTGACGATCACAACTTTTCAAGCTACACGCGCACATTGAAAAATTCTTGATTACTTATTATTATTGATTACATCCCTCTCTTATTATTCCTGATTACTTCTCTATATATACTCGCGGCTTGAAAAGAATCACGTGGAATGTTTTTAAATGTCGCATTGCTCGTAACGATTGAGAAGTTTCTAACGATTGAGAGAATCACTTATACAGAAGATACACGATAAATGAACTTAGGAGGAGCAACCAAAATATCGAACTTCTTCGTTTGGAAGGAAGTAAACTTCTCATCGCTGATGAAACGCTCGTTGGCCAAACAAAAGGTCGCACGAGAGGATCATTGTGTTCCAGCACGAAAGTCATCGACGATGTCCGCGCGGCGGATCGTAGATTCCGGTTCTCGGCTGTCCTTAACATTGAACGTGCCGGCGACGTTCGACCTTACTTCGAGAGGATGTTTTGCAACTCGGAGATTTCACTTCGATACACGGCGCATTCCCCGCGGACGTAGAGCCGGCCGTTACAATTACAAGTCGAAATTTCTCAGATGCCTAGCTGCGGCCTAAGCAACAGCGCCGGCAGAAGGATCAATCTCTTTCTGAGCAATCGGTCGATCACGCTCCTGCGATGAGATTTTCTGCCCTTGAGACCCTGATCGATGATCCCCCGATCTTCTAGCCACGAGATTTTCCTTTTCGTAATCTTTAAAATTAGGACTACGTGCTAAGTGGAAGATATGAATAAGCTGCATGGGTACTCGTGTGACTACTCGAATTAATTCTCAAATATATTGAGAAGGATCAAGGGATTTAGAAAAGGATATACGTGGATATAGATATACATACATATATATATATATGTATATGTATATGTATATAGTCGGTGATGGGCGGTATTTTTAAGATGAATATGGATAAGGGCGAACAGGATAATTCGAGCATCTGAGTCCCTTTGACCGGGATATGAATATCGAGTTTGCTCAAATTGTATTCCAGCGTGTTCCAGCGCGGTATTTAATGGATTGAGATAGGGGCTGATATCGAAATAATCCCGTGTAATTTTTATTCCTGCCAATTTACATACAGTCGACGTGAAACGGTCTTTCATTGCTACTTTTCCTTCATGGGGCGGAAAAGGGAAATGACAGCATGCGCTATGATTTTCAGTCAGTGCACACAGTGGTTTAGCATTGTCGCCCGTAATTTCCACGAGATTGATACGAGATTGGATAATTTTCATTTGGAATGGCGTTCCACATACGACTTCCGCTTTTGTAGTCAAAGTTTTAATCCCGTCACGCATGCCGGAAGACAGTTTCGTGACTATGATCGGTAGAATTTTACATTTTCCGAAAGGTGACTCAGTGCATCGTCGTCTGCAACCTGACTAAATTGGAATATTTTCCACTATAACTCATAGTAGTAACATTGTAGGAATATGCAATTTGGTTTTAAATTTATTAAAAGTTTACGAGAAAGGAACTATAATTTCTAGGCGCGCTGCAGTCTGTCGGTAAATTAAAAAGTGCAGAACAATCTGCGCTTTCACAATTAAAATGAAAAATACAGCACTTTTCATTCGATATTATTAATACAGTTAGATGTGCAAAAGTTCGAGTTGCACTCACGGTTAATTAGCTAGTTTAAAAACTATCTAAAAGTGAAGTTTTCAGCTTTGTTAACATTAGACGTAATAAAATCCTTATTTAACCAAGCTGCCCGCGTACGAAAAAAAATCAGAAAAAAATGCCCACCTTTTCATCACTGAAAACTTCTACTTAAATTACATAGGTCGTAGAGGTGTATCCGTGGCAATATTCGGCGCTGTGAATACAATAGCTGTATCGAGCGTCTGCGGACGTTTATAGCATACAACAGCTGAATTTATTGAGCATTTACAGCTGGTAATAGCTATGCAAGAATGAAAAAAAAAGTCAAAACGTCGTTGAACGCACGGATAGCATCGTTTTACGAGTACCGAAACTACCGCGATCGAGCAAAATATACACGTGGAGATTTAGCAATTTAAGTTCACGTTAAAATACTAAATGGCAGAAATTGGGGAGAAAAATAAATTGTCAGGATGCAGCATGTCTCCTTAGGTACAAAAACTCAGAGATTCAAATCTACAATAGTGAAAAGGTGACGCAAAACATTTTACGTGACTGCGCCGACACAGTATTTATAGAAAGGCATTTTTAATAATGAAATTACGTTAAAAGTCTCACCTGCAGGCGCGTTGGGCCAATTCATAATACGATTACCTTTGAAGGCTCATCAAACGGATTACAAGGGTAATTACACTCGCGGTAATGGCATTGCTACTTTATCGTTAGGCTCATTCGAAGACCGCAACTTGGATAAAACTTCTTCCATCGTTCCCGTTGTTCTTATCTCGCTTTGTCAGGCCGAGCATGGCGATCAATAACTCCGGCACATGTTTGTACATTCAAGTTTTTCCTGTCATTGATCCGTACGAGAAGGAATGGACTTTGGTAGAATCACAAATTCATCGCATCGGTCATTTGAAATATGTCACGTGCTCGAGAATCGTTTCACCGTGCCTCCATTCCTTATCGCACTCCGTTATGTCGAGACCTGTGCGATCGATAACTCTGCTTTCCATTCGTACATGAAGCTTATTATTATTATCGTCTCGTAAAATGCGAGGACGAGAAGAACGGCAGTCGCGGTGTCGGATTTCTGCGGATCTGTGTTTGGCAGAATCAACACTGTAGCCGAAGACCTTTGAGTCTGCGATGCATCTCAGACTTCTTTTGCTTTATACCGAAAAACAGCCGTGCCGCGTGATGGGCATCACCTTCACCCAGGGATTCTATAACGTCTGTGCAGGCATCTTGTTAGACCGTCTCGGCGCTACGCTGAAATGGAGACAAGTATTTTCTTTGTCGCATAGAAAGTCGCGCGTATAAAGATTATCTCGCGTAGGTCTTCGCTGAAAATGAAAGTAGTAAAGGTGAAATCTTATACAGCATAGCGACCTAGGAAGCATTACGTGATATAATGAGGAGACTACGGACTTTCTGCAAATAAAATATCCCTTTCGCGCAGCATAGAGATAAATCGAATAAAACACGTATTTCTTTAAAAGGATATTATTTGCACAAAATTCGTATAGTGACGGTATAGTGGTAGTATAGTGGTACACTATAGTGGTGTTTTTATAAAAAAAAAAATTGTATGCACAAGTGAGATTATCGTAGATGCATTTTTAGATACGACTCGATCGATTTTGAGATTAACTTTGTTCCTATCCACTTGGTTTATCGTACCGAATATCTCGATAATAAATTGTAAAGAATGTTTAACGCTCCAAATCTGACGGCTCTCTCATAAAACACTGGAACTAGCGCGTCTTCCTATCCATTTGCTATTATTCATCCCAAAAGTCTTCGGGACAAACAGATCCATACAAACGGAGATGGCAATCTGAAATTTGTTTCTTGTTTTCCAAGAAACGGTTTCCCAGTAGTTCTCGCGATTCCCGTGTTTTTCCCCTTTCGAGCGCGATTCATCAGGAATGGCAAACCCGTTCTCGGTTTACGAGCTCGAACTTTGCATCGTTATGTGTTAGAATCCGTTCCACAGCGCTACCGTGTCGGAAGCCACGTTCGTTCGTCGAGAACAAACCCGTTTCTCTTTCCGTCAGATTTATTCCCAAGTATCTTTTAAACTCAATGAACCGAAGTCCAAAGTGACGCTTCCATCCTTTGAAAGTTATTCTTCGGAAAAAAAAAAAAGAAAGACACTGCTTTGCCTTTATCTACGATTACTACTACGATTTTACGTTTTTAACCATCGATTTTTGGCTTTCGTGGATAAAAGGCTCGATGAAGAGATTCCAGTAGTAGTATGGATAATCAAAAACAGGTGTAGAATATTTTTGAAGTCTACCAGCGACGATAAATTGGCAAATTTATTGGAGCCCTCCAGGTCGATATTCATAGGGCTTTTTAAACACGCGAATCGATGGTCGAAAAAGATTTGGTCGCACGCAAAAATCCAAATGGACGCGAACAAAGGTCTCGCTCGAGCGTGACTGATTCGATCGTTCAGCCGTCAGTAAGCGTTTAAGCCGCGAATCCGGCCGAGTATGAGGCTAGATTTTTTTTCCCAACCAGAATCCAAATATATCGAGCTTTTACAACTGCCTCTCATTTTCACCGGCGCCCATTGGATTTCACAATTTTCCCAATTTACCCCTTCCTCTATCGCGACAAATAGCGTTTCATTTAATTCGGGAACGATAATAACGCGATACGGCGCTACGGCAATAATTTATTAATAAACCAGTGGGATCACGTTTCTATAAACAAACGTGTCATATGCGTGGTGCTTATCGAGAGACGTTGCATCAGCCAAACAATGCCTGGCGAACTTGTTCGCGTGCCCGTGCGTGCTTGCTGCCGATTACATTTATTACGCCAAAAACAGATATCGGATTTTTAATAAAACAATGATTTAAGCTCGTTCCGGGTAACGCTTAATGCTCGATTGGCTCGATTTCCTTTCCTCCTTTCCCACGATCTCGGAGGAATTTGCAAAGTTCGAAATCGGATCGCAAGCTCTGTATTAGGTATTTAAAAGGAAACTGGAAATATTCTTGCAGCACTTGTACGGAGAATATCCTTGCGCTGTTGTCGAAATAGAAACGTCGATATCCTTCCTTTATCAAGGACGAGTGTCAGTAACCGATCGAAGGTGGACGCGCACTTACAACCGAGATGCGATATATTTTTGGTGTGGCCATGCAAAATCCATAAGCTACACACAGTGCTCCCTGCACGTTATTTCGCCATTATGACGCAAATAATCAATACTCGTGCATCGTCCGCGAAAGGGATAAAGAATATCGGCCGGATGGTCTCCACGGTATCGCGTGTACCTCGGCCGGTAGTCAAGTGCGCAAGAATGCATTTCAGCCAGAAACAACAGGTGCAAGCAGGTGTCTTAGCTCATCGTAAAACTGCGGCTGTAAATGGAACGTGGCACCGTAATAATCCGATCTCGGTGGCTTTACGGCCAGGTTATTTTCATTACATTTCCAGCAGGGCCACCGACGGTTACTGACTTTTGTGCACGGCCGGCCCGGGCAACGGGGGACTGTGAAACGACGCACGTGGGATATTTCGTTTTAAGCACTCATTGTCACATACACCTCGCGTGCCTGAATTCATATTAATCACCCGCTGGCGCCATCGTACGTGATCGTTGACCCAGTCCTGACTTATCGCGGAACACGATAATCGCGGATACGTCGGTCACAAAAATTATTTGATAGCGGATCAGGGAAATGCAGGTAGTACGCCCCTGTTTATGCTAGAAATACGGCCCCTCGATCTGATTCAGCGCTATTTGTAATTAATAGGATTATACTTGAATTTAGTCCGTCCACATGCCTCGCATGACAAACTGGTATGCGGCGAGTCACTATCAGGGCTCGAATGCAAATACATGATCGCTGAATTCGCAAAGCTCGAGTATTTATCGAAGCAAAGCCGAAGGAGAAAATACGTATTTAACTTATGGCATTCTTTATGGGGCACGGATGGGTATTTATGATTACCGAAGAAAGACAAGCAGGAGAATTTCAGAGCCAGATATTTTACGTTGTACGAATATATCATCTTTTTACAACACTTGTATATGACGAACCTGAGATCGTGTAACGCAGGCAAGGGCTTGAATATAAAAACCTAGTTTTATCCACGTAATATTAGTACACCACCTTGGCTGGGTACTAATTTTTCTTAAAACGAGCCAAGGTCCTCGTATAAACGCGAACGTAAAGAACGAAACCCCAAAAGGCTCGTATAACTCTGCTATACCGTATTCTCAGAAGAGGTATTTTTGGAAATATTACAAAACCCAGGTACGGGTGTGCATCACTTACGCGATGCCCTCGCAAATCGGAAAAATGCCTCGCAGATTTTTCGCCTGTAACCCTAAAGCATTAAGGCGTAGCTGCTGGCGGCGCATAAGCCGCGGCAGCTGCGGATAAAGGGAAATCGCCTTAATTACGGCGCGCCGTTTGCAAACGTCTGGGCGCACTTTGATAGCCGTGCTTAGCAGCTCATTTCTTGGGGCACGAGGTTCGTGGAAGGTGAGACGAGACCCCTTTCCGAATTTATATACACCTGGCCGCGTAACTTAGCCTGCCGCTCTCGGCGATAAAAAGCTCAGAATACCGACAGTATTAGTCTGACTAAATTAAAATACTCTAATAACAACACTTTGTTATTGTAAATTAAGGTAATGCTCGTACGGCACGAAGAAACATTACGACGCACTATATCGAGTGCTGAAGTACAAATATAAAGTTTTTTTTCTCTTACAGCCTCTTGCGTGAATGAACTACCATTTTACAAGGTGCTTCCTTAAATGGATTGTAACTTTTATTAAGGATACTGACATAGGGTCACGGATCATAGGGAACTGACTTTGTTCTACTCGAGCTTATTTGGAAGTTTATGCTTCGTTTTGCATTAATGAAGACTTGGTATGTAATTGTGATATCAGGGAATATTTTTCTCTGTCTTAATGAACCCAACATTGATAACTGTAGGTGGAGGGATATTTATGCGGGTAGCTGTACGTAAGTTACGTGCCCGCGCTAATGTTATACACCAATTATCGCTGCTTTGGCCTTAGACGGACGAAATACGTCTTGTGGTCAACGCAAAAGAATGGCTTCGACGAACTTACTCCAGTTACATAAATTACATGCCGGACTGTACCTAATAATTGTACCTTCCGACCGGCACGAAAGGCTCGGTTGTGAGATTGTTTCGAATTAATTATTCCGCCGCGAGACTAATAAGCGCGGCGTTATGGCTGACGGGGTACGGCACGTATTAATTTATTCATAATTTTAGTTACGCAAAGTTACGCGCCTCCGAAATGTCCTCCCCTTTTACCGATAATGGAGTACTGGCGACAATAAATCCCAGGGTCTAACCGTCGCGGCTTTCTTTGGAGATATTAATTACCTCCTAGATTTACTTCGTTATTGGCCTTGAGAAGGTAAAGCGGGAATGAAGGTGCGGGGCTATTGGAAAATATTATCGTCTTTGAAATTCAAACCTCATCGGAAATCTGCAAAGCAAACTATCGTTTTTCCTTCATAACCATCGAGAAATCACTGTCCATTACCAGTCGTGAACAATACCTCGACAGCCTGCTTATTCGTTGAATTAAATACCCAACAAACCTGCCATGCTCGGTTGGCCATGAATTCTCTCGAAACGCGCAACGAACGCCAAGTATGCGAAATTAAATAGACTCTAAAAAGAAAAAGACAAACGATGCATTTACGGATTGAAATAAATAAACGATCAGCGAATACTTTGAGACACCACCTGAGTTTTGACTAATACAAACTGCTCTCTTTCCTAATAATTCACCGCTGCACAAGCGGCGATATCTCCTGGTCCTTCCAATAACGCGAACGTCGTTACTCTGGATTTTGCAGGAGGGCTCCGGACAATGGGTCAGCTTGGATTCGGAGCTGGAGATGAGGGGGGCCGACATAATCGGCACGAAGAAGCCGACCGGGCATTCTCTTCTCATAGACTGCCGGCTGGAGCTGCCCTTCGGTAAGTTAGAGTGCAAGCCCTTTAATCGTTATAGATTAACTCGCATGCCCGCCGAATGTAAAGCGTGCATATGCGCGTATCTGAATGCGCTCCTAAGGTGGCGATAAATGAATAGAAAAATGAGGGGCATCGATCAATGGCCTTCTGGTTTACGAGGCTGCAAATATTTTTTTTTTTCGACCATCCCACGCGCTGTTGGCTTTTTCTCTAAGACGATCACTCGAAATGGCGATGACATCGGAGCTGGATCGCGAAAACGGTTCCCCGCTCGTACTTCTATAATAGATTCTCTACCTCGTACTGTTCGTTCGTATACACAAAAGCGGCCTATATAAAGGATTACTTCGAGGAACGTAACATCCTCGATGATAAATCTGCCGTCAAATAATCGTATAACGGATACGCAATTGTTCGACGACCTCACTGCTAATCAGGGGTAATTACGCGACGCTCGTTAATTACCGTGTTTCTGCGGCATCGACTTGTAATAACGATCGCTTTATTACGGCGCAGTCGGTTCCGATTGATATACGCCAATCAAACCGTTAATCAGCCGACTGCCGCGAGCCAGAACTTTTCCGACGTTTTCTCCCCTCCCCTCTCCCGCCCCTTTTTCACTGCAGTACAACGTACAACGAGCGCAAAGGCGCCCATTTTAAATTCGCACGCCCTTTGATCCCGGAATTCCATTCGCGGCGGTACGTTTATCGCGCCGGAATAAAGGGGTCGGGTAATCGAGCACTATCTCCGCGAGCGAGCTAAATTAACGAACAGGTTGATCTTTCGCGTTGCCAGCGTCGTTCACCAGAGCCAGAGCCAGGTGTATATATATATATATATATATGTATATACACCTGGATCAAGACACGTCGAATCGTGAAGGCGCATAACGATCGCCTAAGTACAGCCACTATTTTCTATTCATTTATCCACCCACAAGTGTTACCTGCCCCTCGAAGCGCCGCGTTAAGGCGCACGCATTGCGCGTCCAGCCTCCCACGCTTGTGGCCCTTAAGGTCCGTGCTCGAGGCCGAGCCTTAAGGACAGGAGCCCGCTCTTTACCCCTTGAGATGCCGTCGAGTCAGAAGCGATTACCAAAAGCTCGTGATGTAGGTGTGGTGGATGAGGCGGGGGGTTGGGGGTGGGGGGGAAGAGGAAAAACAAGAGGGAAAAGGGCTTCCTTCCGGGCGGGCGCATCGAACCGCGCTCACTCCATTCTCGACGTCGTCAAACGCGGAAGTAATCGCCCTGGTGAACGGCCAGAGGTTTAGTGCTGATGGGCGGGAGGGGGGAAGGCAAGCGGGTTAAGCTCGCGGATACATTGCGGTGGATTTAACGAACTGGCCCGGAATTGTAAGAATTTATCGCTTCCGTGTAGGGGACGTAAGGATGCCGGGTAATAACTCCAACCTCTGTTAATAACTCCGTGAGCGCAGAACGGGGTTTGTTTCGCTGCTTCTCCCATTAACGGGGCTAAGTCGAATGGAGATCCACGTGGCAAGGTTGTTCGAATAGACTGATAGAGCTGTAGAAGAAGCGTTGGCTGTATAGGTCCTGCAAGTTCCTGATGGTTTATATACGAGGAGGCATGTGGGTTGTACCAAAGTTGATTTGATTGTGTCTATTTAAAAAAGAGGGATCATTTCTATCGGGTAACCGTATCTCTATCTTTGGCTCCAAATGGATATATTGTGGGGATAGACTAGATAGTGACTTTGGGGATTATTGATGCGGGAATATGGTTATAGAAAGAAAATGTATATTTCCAGCGGCAGCTCAAATTCAAATGTCGCATCGCGGACAGTGTCTAGCCACTCACTCTTCTACATATATACATACACACACACGCACACAAATTTCATTCCAGAGCTCCAACACTCGAAATACCTATACGCTTTCTATAATTTCGCAACAAAAAATTATATCTATCCTACTATACTATCTTTACTCCAGTACCGTCGACTCTCGCTATATTCAAAATCCCAGTCACAGCTCAACACCTAAATCACAAAACGACGCTCCGGCGATTAGCCTTAACGCGTAAGACGAACATCGGGTACCAGCTACCAATCAAAGTCCAAACGTTAACCTTAACCGCCTTAAGGATCTCCGAAATCGCCGCCCGTCTCGATGGCGCATCGGTCCAGATCGAGACGATCGTTGGTCGCGCGATCGGCGAAAAAACCGAAGGCAGGAGCGAGGAGCCGCGGGTTGGGCGGCGGCTCGCCTACTGGGACGAAGTTTTAATTGAGCACGTCTAGAAAGTTGTCGAGCCTTTGGCTCGGCGCCCCCTCGCGCATTGTGGATACCCGGTCGCCTGTACAGCCGCGCGGCTACGTGCCCCCTGGATTATTTCGATGCCGGCTTCTCCCAGGCACCGGGAACAAGGTGCCTTCTGGAGGCCACCGGAAGGGGCGAACGAAATTCCGGGGAAGTTTCCTTCCTCGAAGTTTAAGCGGCCACTCCCCCTCGCCGCCACCTCAGCCTCCTGTGCAACGAGCGGGGCTCGAATGCGCGCCTGTTTGGCTGGGAAATTAACGTTGGTGGGAGAGGAGAGGAGGATTTTCCCTCTCGCCGCACGAGGACTTTGTCCCGCGGGAAGTTAAGCTTGGAAAATACGCGGGATGTTTCCGCGTTAAAAAGCCCCGAAACGAGGGGTTTATTGTGAAGCGGTTAAATTCGCGTAATTCTCGCCGCCGCCGGTTGTGGTCATTTAGCCCTGCACCTATTCTTTAACCCCACCGCGGCGCGGATTTCAGTCGAAGTCGCGGCGGAATTTTCTGGCGGCCATGCGATAAACGTGTCTGCGCGAAGGAAATTGGGAGCAGGGGTATTCGGTGTAATACGATTAATGCGGTACGCGCTGTAATTTGTAAGATTAAACCGCTGATTATCCTTCGTTGTGTCTGGATCATAAATTAAGGGATGTGTATATAGCCGGGTTTATCGACTACTGTAATGGCCTTTGCCGAACACGTGTATGGGTTCTTCGGTCTCCGGAGAGTTAAGACGGGTTTGTACTACCAGGCCGAGAATATCGCAGGGCCAAGATTTGTAAACGTCCGTGGTTCGATTATTCGAGCGGCATGCGAGATTCCTGTAATCCGAAAAGAATAAGAATTCACGTTCCAGAGAAGCCTGTCGTTTGTCCCAATGCGCGTATCATTTGTCTCCAATCGTCCTGACTTATTCAGACCTGTCTTTACGCCACTTACCAAAAATCTACGCGAACTTTCCGGACAACCCGATATATTGGTCATGGGGCAAATAAAATACGATAAATTAGTAACGTGCAATTAGAGACGAGTGGCGTTACAGGGAGGAATTCCAGGGAATCACGGAGAGTGCGCGGAGAGTGCAAAGGCAGGTTAAAAGGACGTAAAAAACGTGAAACGGGAAGAACACACAGAAGAGATCAATATAGAAAGTACACATTGGTGTATCGGGCGATAGCGAGCACTGCGCAATAGTTGCAGCAGGGCCATATTTTTACGTCTCGTTAATCGAATAGGTTTATCCATTAGTCAGTGGGTAGCTGGTGATAATAGACTATTTAGCCCGAGCCCCTTTATCCCATCGATCCTGCGGTATTCGCGTTACACGGAAATACGCAGGGCTGACTGGTAGGATTTGTACCCGGGTCTTCTCGATGCAATTCCCAGACTCTCTTCATTACGACCTCTCAGCTCACGTTTAAGTGCTTTCCTCGCTCGCGGGAGCGAACGATCGGTAGTTTTAAGCGGTTTCTTTGGGCCTCGGAATTGTCCTGGCGCGTGAGATCGATGGAGGTGCTAAAAATACGGGCGCAGCTCCATTCGCGATGCGTACGATTACGCAAATAACCGAGTACGTTGATCTTGATTCGCTCGCGGATCTTACTCGGGCAGGTATAAGTGAAATGCATTATTTATGAACAAAGCCGAATCTACCGCGAGAAAATGTAAATGCGCGTTTTTCTACCTTATACGTAACGCCGCTAGATTCAGATTAACAGACGGACTATAAGTTTTAAAAAGTGCAAGGTTGATGGGGAGCACTTAAAGAGCAGAGCTGATTTTAGCACGCGAAAAGGGGGGGAATTTGAATGTGAATTAAAAAAAGCGCACGGAAGGTTTAGGAGCTCAGCGCCCGAGCATTATTCTCGTTACTTCTCCTTCCCGGATAAAGACCTTGGTCATCCTTACGAGTATTACGTCGGCGTATCCTTTCCTCGCGCCTATACGCGTCATCTGTGTCTGTTAAAAAAGACCTACTTCCCCACAACAAATTCGCGCGGAGCCCAAAATCGTCGCGCACACGCCTCGATTTCATTCACACTCCTCAGAATTGATGCAACTGCGCGATCATAGAATTGAAATCCAGAGGGCGATTATTAAATAAATCCGCGTCGCGAACTCGCGTTTGTTCCTCATGGAGAAAGGCGCACAGCTCGACGGTCGGAGGCGCGTTCAGAAATACGGGCGTCCTTTTTATTCAGACTTCCCGGAGAGGGGCAGGGGAGGGGGAATACGGTCATTATATTTTCGCTGCCCTCCAGCAACAAGTTCAACTTTTTCGCTTTAACCTTCGCGTATACACGTAGGATATGCACGCCGCCTTCCACGAAACGCTACCATTCCGAGGGGATTGCCGAGCGATCCTAGAGGCAGCCCCTACTTCCGGAACTGGCGTGCTCTCAACCATTGTCCGGTCATCGACATACCGCCGATCGATGTGCTATCGACCTTTTTGCAGTTCTCGAAACTGGGGTAATCATACGTTACGGCTCTGTCGAATCAATTACGCATTTGCATCCCCGAGGATACGAGTGCATCGTGGTTTTCTCCTGGCCTCTCCTCCCCCTCCCCCCCTCCCCCCTCCCTCCTTCCATTGCGCGATACCTGCTCGTCGTCGTCGTTGGGGGGGGGGAAGAAAGTTCAACGTCTACGAATAGCGGCGCGTGCACTTTGCCCGCGAAAAGGCCGCTCGCAACTTTCCACACGGGTATTAGTAAGTTAAATTGCTTCCTGATCTTTATGTTGTTCCTGCAAGTAGCGTAAGGCGGAGCGTTGCTCTTCATCTGCAAACCAAAGTGACGTTTTTGCACGGATGCACGTACGCGTAGGGAATGCACGAGGATGCTGCATAGCTCGCTTTGCGTGGGCAAATGGAACAGCGTTGAGCTTTTCCAATGGGTCCCAGGTTGTTAAAGTACCTTTAACGTGTCTCCCCTTTGGTTTTCGTAGCTAACCCACTTTCTCGAGGAACGATGAACTCGACGATGGCTTATAGAGAGTGCCATTAGATTTCTTGGCTAGACCGGATATTATTATCGTCGCTTTAATGTTTTCTGCTAAAAAAAAGAAATATGCGTACCCGCGGTTTTCTCCCGAAATCTCCGGTATTAGATAATAGAAAAGGTCTGTACTCTTGTCTTATACCTGTTTTCATTTGAATTAATTTTCACTCGTTTATGATACTTTTAGTATCCATCGTTATGATCGCTCAGTGTGATTTTCAATAACGTGTCCCAAGGGGAAAAATCGTGGGCCTTAAAAATTTAAACCTCGCTTCGTCTCATTTGGCTATCGAATATTTCCAGTGGAGTACAGCGAGGAAGGGCGCGACGTGTGCCGAAATCCGATATTTACAGCTTCTAAAGGGGGCAGTAAAATTAAGGCGGAACGGGGAGTCGATTTTGGCGAATCAATGGTCTATCTAAACTGAATCGCGCAGGCTCCTCCTCTCGGTTTCTTTTCCGAACACCTTCCTCGGGCTTAAGCAGTTTCTTGACGTAAAGGCGCAAATTATTTTCGCCACGCGATGCTCCACTTGACCGTATTGCGAAATGAGAAAAAACGGGGTCGCTTATAATAAACCTACGGGCCACGGGTGCCAGAGTTTCGCCCAACGTTCTTTTCTATCCCCTCCATGTTTATTATTTCCTTCCACATTTTATTTTGGCCCCACTTTCGGCTTTTCGCGCGCCCAAACCTTTTAATGAAGTTTCACCGAGCGCTGCTAACCCTTTCTCTTTTTTTTTTTTCTCCCCATTCCCATTTATTTTGTATCGACACTGGTTTTTCTTTTTAAACCTCCGCAAGGTAGGTCAGACCACGATTTTAAACTGGAACTTTACGATAGGACCCGCAAAGCGCTCGGCTCGAACAAAATCCATGCTAATTCTACAGCGATTCTGATCGGTTAAAAAAACCAAATGGAACGGGCGGACTTTAGGAAGCACGAGTAACTTTTAATACTATTCCATCGACCCCATATTGAATGGGACTGTCTTAACATGCAAAATAGCGTTCGATGGAATTATGCATATTTAAAAGTTCCTCCTATATTGAAATATCGTGCAAGAGTAGCCGTTGATAATGTAATATCCACGTAATTCGTACTTCACGAGATTGTCCCTCAATGCAATTCGCGCTATGCAGTTACGATTGCCCGCTCATTTTGGGGGATATTATTTCAACGCGTTATTTATGCGGGGGTGAACAATCAACGCCTTGGCGAGGGTCGGTTAAGCTCGGTAAGTGCGCGAAGGCAGGAAAACCGGAGTCACGCGAGGAATATCAAACAATAAGGCATGGCTACTTAGCGAATCTCCACAATGGCGCTGAACGATAAATATGCCCAGAACGCAAGGGATGGTAAACTCGGAAATGGGGAAATAAACAATAAACGCAGGGACAGGCAGTAAACGCACAACTTACGAAAGGTTTGCCGAACAATACGGCCGGCTTTCATGAGCGGCTATGATGAACGGATCCATTGTGACAAGCGTATCTTTGTTCGGGGGAAAGATCGAAGGTGTTTGCGAAGGTAATTCTGGCCGACGATAAACAGAACTGCGAACGGTTCAATCGCATCGCCAGCGTGGATTCATACGTAGTTCAATTATTTATTGGCTCATTACCGGAGTGGAGCGGACATTTCGATACTTTACACAGGGGTCGAAAGCAAATTACTGCTTTTCGATTTTTATCGCGTCACACTTTCGAGTTGTTTGTTTATTATTTTGCGAGAAAATCTTCTTTTACTTTTTGCGGATATACATTCCTTTCGCATAGCGACGTATCGCGAATACGTACTACGGTTATTTCCATCTTTTCTGCGTAGGTGGTATATTTTCTAGGCGGAGTTTAAAATGTCAGCTAATAAAAGAACGCACCAACCTCTCGCGGAGTTCAGGACCTTACATCGCTGGTATCGTTCACCCAGCGTAAAGAAAACAACATGACCCTGATATTCAAGGATAAAGAGAATTTTAGAAATAGGTGCTCAAAGTTTCAAAGCTCGTTTTACTCATCCCACGGCTGAAAAACGGCCATGCGAACGTGAACCTGGAAATTCTTCTCTTCGAGCTGAGAACTGTCGTTTAATAACAATGCGCAAATATATTAATCTTAATGTCGATCCTTTGAACCTAGGGTGTTGAATCGATATTTTTAGTTTGTCACGAATCACTGCTTTTCGTAAGCACCCCAGAATCCTCCTCGCGCAAGATTCGATACGCGCCAGTCATTTTTTATTATCATCAACGGTCCACGAAATCTCCATTCGAGACATGCATTATCGTGGAAGGCCTACATTTCCAACAATCACTTTTACGACAAAGCATTTTTGTCAAACTCCACGGTAAACGAGAAGTACTTACGATCCCTGGTGCAAGCTTTTCCAAACCGACATTCGTACGACTCTTTGTATCATTATTAAAGAATAGTGGAACGCGCTGTTCAGCTTTAGCCATTTATTCTCGCATATGTATTTCAGTATCCCGAGTATTTATGAAATATACCTTAAATAGACAAAGGATTGTCTCGTATACCCTCCGGTTATCGAGCTCGGCCTAAATCTATTCGCGAATCCACGAGGTGCGATGCTTACCTCGGCAAATACGTAGACGGAAGTACGTTGAATCGAAAGTCGTTTACGTGGACGGCCATGCCCCTCCTTCGTAGAGTTGGGTCTCGCCTTTATAAATCGCCATCCGCTTACCTCTATCGAGCCATCGGCGTTGCGGCCCCCGGATAAGATCTTTTGTCGCGAAATAACTGACCGGTCTCTTTTCTCCGCGGAAGGTTAGTCGAGGATCGACCCCGTCGCCTTTCGTCCCTTCGCCGTCCTTTCGATGACGCAAAGGGGAAGAGAAATAGGTGGAGACGCGATGTCGTACTTTTCAATGAAAAATACTTCATATCCTTGATAAATGAAATTATTAGAAATGATAAATAAGAAGAGCGTAGAAGAAGCACGCTGCACCATGCTCTCTTGATCTCTGCAGTCACTCCTGACCTTTCCTTCACAAAGGAGTGCGCGTAGAATTTACTTTTCGATCGAGTCTTCTCAATTTTGTAAGGCTCCTCGCTCAATGTACCTTCCATATAGGTCGAAAACCTTCTTGCTCGCGTCTGCAAAGGTCGAAGGAAACTTCCTTTACTACACAAATAACTATCCATCGACGACAAGGATAAAGTGATAACCGGCAATTCTCGTAATCTTTGTCGATAACCGCAATGTTTTGGGCGCCGGTCAATGGAACGTAGCTTTGATTAGAGGGACGTCCAATATATTGGGTGACTCGATTATCTCGTGCGGGGGACGTGGTTTTGATTTCGATGCGAGGATCCAGGATTTCCATGGAAATAAAATACGGGGGCGGCGAGAAAGGCCTCTTGAGTATTTTATAGGGAACTTGACAAATCAAGGGGCGGGAAGATTTTGTTTTTCCGATGTATGAGGATCGTTTTACGAGATTGAGGGAAACAGATAAACATCCAGCGTACTTTGAAGCGTTGGGAGTGGCTAAAGTTTTAAAATACGTCGAACAAAATTGATATTATTGCTAAATAAGAGCATCTCTGAAATATACGGAGACGAATAATTTTACGGATTAGATAGAAATTAGAGGTAATCTTATGTATTCGTGAAAAAAAAACATCCGCAGTAGTCTGTTTATTTTCAGAGAAAATACCCTATTGTTATATCAAATCTGTCAATTTTATGTGGCGCGCTTGCTAAGTGTCACATCTTAAATATAATATGAAAACCACCGTTTGATATCTGTCGAAAGACTGTCAAGAGGTATTATCAAGAGTGGCGTATTCTCAATTCCGGTTAATCGACGTAAAAGTAAATCGAAAATAGTCAGTTATCGTTACCTTGCGGAAATTTGACGGGGCAAAACTATCGCAATAACCGATTAAATAATTACTTTTTCATTCAGAACGATCAAGCTTAGTTATCTTACAAATTTAACGTGGAGCAACGATCAAAATATAACCCAACCGGTGGGATGTTGATTAAAAAAACTTTCATTAAAAAAAAGAAATTCCAGCGAATTTCATCAAATATCCTGGGTATCTCGTATAAATGAAATATCAATAAGAAAGTTATTTTTATCTTTTGAAAGTATACACACCACCGTAGAAAACTAACTCTGGCAATGCAATTTGGTGAATCGTGGCCAGCACAGGCGACGCAGGTCCCAAAATCTTCATACGGGACGAGGCACAAAGGGCACTTCGTGCAAACAAGCGTGATATGAATATTTTTACCTATAGATAAGGGAGCGCATATACATAGATTTGAAATTTCCCCACGAGCCGACCTCCTTCCGCATCCCTTCCGTGCTACGGCCGCTGTCATAAGCGCCCCTGAATTTCGATCGAAATAACACGTAAAGAAACGCCGGTCATAAATTGAAACTTTCCCCGTACCGCCGTTCTTCTCCTCCGCAGCCCATTCATTATTTATTTCCAACCTCCGTTTTTCTCATACCGCAAAGACCATGAATAAATTACGGGGCTGGCTCTATCGTCTAACTTGGTCTCGCGCAACTTATAAACCGCCGGTTAAGATAATTCCTCGCGGTGTTTGATCGAACGATAATCGACGTCGCGTAAACATCGTGCGATTACGCCTTGCGACGATAACATTCGTGATATTTATTTCATGCGCCATCGATTTTGCTAATGGATTTAGATCCGATGGGGGTATACGCTCGTTCTCCAGGATAATAATGGAAATAGGTTTCAAAAATATACTCTATAGAACGATGGAAAATTCGTATTCTTTATGATTCAGTATTATTGCGAAGTAGTCGTACACGTACGAGCTTGCACTAGTTGCAAGAAGCCGGCCAGGTTAAATAGTGTCTGTATGATAGATGATTTAAGTGATCAAGGGGGAATTGAAGCAAGCAAATGGAATTATACAGGATTACGGTGTTGCTGTGTATTTGCTTGGAAGTTTCAATCTTGATTCATCGATTCTGGGCTTCCGAATTTGTCATATAATCCGGATAGTGATAGCGTACCAATATTAAGGAACAGGTGGTAGGCTAAATAACCGCAACTATAGGAACTACGGATTATACAAGCGAACAAGCACGTGCACGAGTAAACGAGGACAATTTAAGCGCAGTGAACAACGACGTTCATCCTGATACTTTCCCATTTCCGTTATTGCGCAAAGATAAATAACTTTAACAATAGATTAACGAGAGTAAACTTAAGAACGATCGTGCGATATTGAATCGTGGTCAGTCAGGGCACAATTCTCCAAAGGTGGAGAGGGTACATAAATTTGTGTTAGTCGAAACTTGGGCAAGTGGAAAAGCAAGGATGAGACGTGACGCGGTAAGAGCAATCGCTTTTGGTAATCGCTCGCGAAGGATCTCAGGCGGTGAAGAGTCGAAATCAAACGGGACATGATCGCCACTCGGATCATGCACGACCGACCTGCCGTCTGATCAGTGTCTAACCAATCAGGAAAGTGCGAACAACGAACCGGATGGAAAGCCTTCCTAACGAGCAAAACGGCAATGCAGTTGCGAGCAGCCCGGCCCATGTGTGGCTCAGGTACCCTCGTCAAGATCTATGGTCCTGATCGTAGGACCGTCCTGGCACCAGGATCGTCCTTGATCGCGAGATCTTCGTTCCGCTTAATATCCTGGTTTTTCCGACCAATGCATCTCACCACAGCCTGGTGTGGATTTCTCGCCGGTCGTGGACGCGCATAACGAGATTAGTTCCATTGCCAAATCCAGGCAGACAGTTCGCCCGGTAGATGTGGGAGCCGTACGGGGTGACGTGCTGTCTTCAATGGCCAGTACTCGATCGATTTGTCGCTTGACTCGAGATCTCGTGATGCATTCGAGATTACGAACGGAAGATAATCGTGTCTGCCAGATAGTAATTGCTCCGCGCAACGGAGAGACCTGTGCCGGTACTTTGGTAGAGATCTTTTTTCTCGCCGCGCGTCGATCAGCCGTTAGATCGAGATACTCGTTTTATACGCGATCCAGGACCACGGGAGAGAATCCACCCTGTTTTGTACGCAATTTAGCGATAATATACCCCTTCTTGCTCGTCAGCCACTGCACCAGAGATTTCTACTTCGATTCTGATACTTCACCCTTTCTTTCCCTCTACTGCCATTTTAGATAGGGCGCAACGAGGGGCGCCCGTCGACGATTGGTCGGTTCGCCGGATATCGAAGACCGCTTTAGATATTCTCGGGCGTCGGCACGCGGAGGATCACCTCCTCGTTAATCATTAGAGTTATGCATTACTTTTTGTCGAAAGCAGGTCGAGATCAAACGGGACGTTTTGGTGATACGATATTTATATCGGGGACTATTTATCACGTCGAGTACTCCCGGAACGATTTTGCGGCGGGACTGTAATACTGGAACTACTCGGAATGACGGGTCCACAATGTCTTATCAAAAGTGCCCGAATTTATGACGGTATATTTCCTGAGATTTTCCATTATTCCGTTGCGGCGTGTAATTCAAGTTAATGGAGACATTTACCATGGATCCATTAAGTGGATCCATTATCCATTACACTTAAGATCCCTCCGGATCGTAGTGCCAACAAATGGATGCACTTCGTGCGTTTCGGTTGCATCGTGGCTGTGCTGCGAAGTGAATTAATGGTGGTATTTTTGCGATTGTGAAAATAACGATCTTACCATACGCCAACGTGCTTAACGCGTATTTTGGTCGAATCAAAATTCTGCCGCTACGAGTAAATAGAATTAAACGGTTTCCTACGCGCTCGAATATGAATTCTTCACGCTTCCGGGAATTTCAAATAAATCGGAGATTCCGCCATCAAGCAGAGCGCGCTTAACGCGTAAACGAATATTGTTTCATTATATTCTTTCATACATCGGTACTCTCCAGCCGTCACAAAACACGTTTCTCCCGGCAACGAAATTATCCTCTCGCTTAACATTATTACAATTCCCTCGATTCCATTATTACATTTCTCTCGCCTCGTATTTTTCGCATCTCCCAAAAAACAATAATATCAAACATCCGCCGCCCGGATTACTCGCATTACGATCAAACGCATTCATTCGCGCGCTTTTTCCCTTTGCCCGACCAATTCAAAAGTAGCCCCTTTCTCTCCCTTCAAGCCGTACATACAGCATCCAACCTGGAAAGAGTCGATCGATCATCGATTCTTTTTCTTTCTTTTTTTTTTTCATCAATTTCTTTTCTTCTCCTACCCGCCAACACACTTCCGCGATCGCTCTCAAATGAGATCCTACCTTCAAAACTTGATCGTAGCGCCGACTCACGTTCCCTCAGTTGCTAAAAGACCCGCTACCTTTCTTCGCGAAAGAGGCCAGTCTCAGGGGTGTCCTTTGTCTCTTACGAGCACTCCCTTCGGCTCCGTTTCATTAGGTTAATTGCGCCCACTCGCTTCTTCGGGCCTCGTGTACATGCGTGCCCGCCGAGAGGCCAGCCGGCGGGAAGTCACGCGACCGAAACTTGTTCCAGTCATTAACATACACCGACTGGTGATACGACTTTATGCCCTCTTACACGGGCCTAATCGCAATATCGCGTTGCCGCATGACGAGGGAAAAAGTCGTCGGGCGTCGCGTCGCCGAGAGAGCGGGGGAAGAAGAAGAGGTCGAGGTTTCTTACCAGGCAATCAGGACCTAACACAGAGGGGTGGAGGCATAGGGCAGTGGCCCTGAGCTCCTCGGGAGCCTCGAAGCATTTTAGATTTTTCACTGGATACTGTGTATTTAAGTACAGAGACTTGCTCGAAGCATTGTGAAAGTTCTTGAGTTTTAACGAAATCATAATGAATAGTTTTGAAAGGAGAATCCGGTTTCTTTGGATTTTTCTGGAAAAAAAGGTAATCCGTGGAATGTGCCTCTAATAGTCTGTGTTAGGTTCTGTGGGTGATAAGAATCGATCGCTTAAATCGGGGATGGCGAATGTGTGATATATATAAATCGTTTAAAAAAGATGTTTTTTATAACTTGATTTATGCAAAATCTTATGCTGATTTTCTAAATTGATTTCGATGATGTTCTTATTAACTTTTGTCCCTTGTAAGAAAGGGATAGCATATCAACAAGTTCGTCGATTTGACTTTGCGGATTGTTAAATTTGAATTTGCATTCGCCGCCATTGATCTAGAGGTGAATCGTGCGATCTTGGGTCGTATCGCCATAGTCTCGAGAGAAATACCGATCAGTCCTCAGTTTCTCGTTAAAATTCCTTTAACTTACCAACTTGGGTACAAGTGAGATGCTCGGCGTGATATCACGAGAGTCTGAATCGTCGGGTGTTTACGAAAAAGTACATTCAGATACAATGCCACGATCTCGCGAGTGGGATAAAGCAAGATCGAAAAGATCACCAGAGACGTAACCACAATCAGATTTCGAACCGAGCAATCGTCGCGAGCTGAACAGCACGATCTTTCGTGCACAAACATCTCTTACGTTTTCTCTTAATGCGTGTACATTTGCCGTAAGCGATTCTCCCAAAAAAAAAAAAAGCAAAAGAACCTACGACTTTTGACGTTTCTGCTTTTGCGACGCGCCCTTACCTTTCGCCGGCGCGTCGTGCCAAAGTCGAAGCTCGCTCTCGACCACGAAACTCGAAGATATCCAAAACCGGCCGATCGAAGAAGCGATCGACATTTGACGTACCTTTTGCAGCACCGAGTGTTTGAGTGAAGCACGTAGTGAATAACGTCCGTTTCATCCCCTTAGGCGTTTTCGCTAGGGTAGTTAACGTTTCACAGCGTCACAGATGGAAAAGCCTCCTCGAACGCCATTAAACGAGCCTGATCAAAATTCTTCTCCTCCATTCTATTGGCACCGCGGTATCTTCGACTCGACGCGCTAAATTATCACGGTAGCGATGATTAAATGCAAGAGTTACGCGTGCGGATACGAATGCACAGATTCATGGGTATTCGTACGCGTAAACGTCGATGCATCGACGATTTGTCGGCCATTTCAAGCACCTTGAATCGTTAGTTACCTATTACTTCCTGGCGCTTGTTTTATGTTCTCGCAAGGGAAAAGTCGCGTGGGTACGCGAGGATTGATCCCTTGCATTCGAGAGGCGACTTACATTCGCCGCTGCAATTCAGCAATCTATCCGAAAGTTGTACCAACGCCTAAAGCCAAGGCGATAGATAATATGCGAAGATCATCGAGGATTATCAGCTATTTCACTGTCTTCGAACATCCTCTCCAGTGCAAGGGATTCATAACCGTCGATTCCGTGCTTACGGATCTTACATCCGCGTCTAATTGGTCGATATTACATCGGGTCGATTCGGGACAAGCTCCTGGAGTTTTTCTTTCTTGAGGTTAAACCTTTGTTTGAGCGCACAACTCACTTTCGGAGCACCATCGCACGTGCACGCAGTGGCGCGGCGATAGCACAGAGGGGGGAGTACTCAGATACAGAGAAAAAAAGAAAAAAAGAAAAAAGGGAATCGACATTTCGATGCAGTTGAGCCTTTCAAGTCACGAAAACCATGAAAGAGAGAGAGAGAGAGAGAGAGAGAGAGAGAGAGAGAGAGAGAGAGAAAAAGAGAGAGAGAGAGAGAGAGAGAGAGGGTACCTGCAGATGCATCGAGCTATGGCTGCGACACTGTTGTCAACTGTCGATATTCGTAGTCGTCTCTTTTCCCCCTCTCTAACACCACTTTCTACCTTCTCTTTACTGCATAACTCTACTTATCGATTTATCTTTTCAACCACCGATTAGCGGTAAGAATTCGGAATTATCCCTCGGGGAATGCCGAATAGAGATTTCTCCGGCAGGATTGATTATCGGTATATCGCATACAACCGTTGATCATCAGTCCGAGGAGAATGACGATGACCCTTAGATAGATCTTATTTACGCATGATAGAGCATCGTGGGGTGTGTCTCTACTTTTTTTTCTGCGTCGTACTGTGTAAGAAGATGCAGAATTCCGAATGAGCGTTATAGCGAACGAACCGAGCGAACATTCGTCGATTAATTTTGCGAGGATCGTGGCCGTAATCGTATCTCGCTTCGCTCGTAGGAGCGGAGGATCCAGTTTTCCTTCGGGGAAGAAATGATTTATTAAGGTACAAAGTCTTGCTCGAAAGTCACGGACCATTAACCTCAGTTTTAGGTGCAAAACACTGGCAATTTTGCCGGCTGAGGGATTAATCGATTCTGATTTTCTCGCCAATTAGCGCTGCGTGGAAAAACCGGTTGAAATTTGGGAGATTACCTTTTGCCTTTTTCGACTGTTTGCCTTCGGAGATATTATTAAGCGATACGAGCATTCGGCTTCGTAGAATAGAAGATTAACCTCGGTATCTGTATCAAATCTCTGATTCCAGCGATTCAGGATTTACGTCAAAAGTAAGTTCTGACCAAGTAACTCGAACGATCCATGCCATAACTCAAACCCAGCAAACGAGCATACTCGTCGTAAAAACTTTATTAGCCTCAAAAAATTAAAGAGCCAACTAAAATTGAATCCCGACCTAAAATATCTCTCAACCTTTGATTCGATTAATAACTTCTTACAACTTTGATAGAAATGCCCCTTCCTTCGCGGTACCCCGGAGGAAACCGGTCCCAGAGTGGCAAAAACTCTAATTCCTGCTGGAAACAAATAATACTTTTCGATTATTTCAAAACAGATCCGATTAAGAGAATACATCGATAAAACGTACCGAAGGAAATAATTTTATTCGATTTACTTTTAAAAAATAAGGAACGTATAAATTAATTCCTGTCTTCATGAATGCATTAAACATTACAATTCTAATAACAGAGCATAACTTATTCAACAACAATTCTGTCCACCTAGAATCAAACCTTTCACCCAACCTTAACCCAGAATAGTTTAAAATCCGGCTTTACTTATTGCAAATCTTGTGGGCTTGGTTCGCTTCAACGAGGCGCTCCAATTCTCTGCGCCGCACGACAAAGTCGCGCTGCTGAAAATGGACTAATTACACGCTCCTGACCAGCCGCGAGGCAGACGTACGTACAACCGGATGCACGAGGTTGTGTATGGATGTGCAGAAGCTGATTAGCGGCTGGGGAAAGACTCCTCCGTCGATTTAAACTTCGTACGTGCGTGAGGGTAAAGTTCGCCACGATCCTGGCCTTTGCGAAAGGGTGGTAAACAATATCGCTTCGGTTAAAGGGTCTGAAAGGAGTTCCGCCGCTTTGAAAGTCAAATCGACTTCGATGGGCTGCTGGTTTAATTAAAGTGATTAACTCGGAAAATGGAAGCCAGCTTACCGTAATTTTCAGGGAATTAAAAAATCACGATTCATCTGAACGTTAATTCTCGCGGAAAAATTTTCTCGATTATTTATTATATCTGAACATTTTTCGGAATATTTCACCGAATACTTATTCAGTGATGTAGTTTGTGTCTTGCTGCTGGGATTATTTCGCGCAACTTCACTTTTCAATGTATTTTATAGCCTATTTTATTTTTCGACGTTCCTACGGCTTTTGGTAAATTTATATGGAATAATGATTTTTTTGAAAATTCTCGAAAGCCGTTACTTTAGTGAGTCAAAAGTTTGTAATGGAAATTCTTTGGTCAACGTTTAAATTTCGTTGCAATAATGTAATAGGTATGACTAAACGCAAAAAGTGGCGTAAAAATGGTTCAAGAGACGACCGAATAAGATGCTTACAATGCATCGTTTGAGCAGACGTCGCGTGGCTAATCGAGTTTGCTTCAAGGGTTCCTCTGAAAGAAATAGGCAATCGTTGCAATCTACTGAAATAGCGCGACTATTGTGTAATTTCGCGGAATGCAAGATCGAGGAAAGACTTTTGGAAAAAATTCGCACGATTTGTTTAAAAATCGTTTCATCTTTACACGCTTCTATCAAAGTCATCTTTTTTTATTATCCTACAAAAGTAAGTTTTTCTCGACGCAGCCACGTAAATACCGGCAACTCGAAACTCTATATCCGGGCCAATTCGGTTTTATTCGTAACTTCTACAATCGTCGCGATGCTAATTGAGTACATGTTTGCAAAATTGTTTGTAACATTATCATACGCTTATATTAAGTAAACAACGTTTGGACGATAATGCTCATATATTGCGCTTATTATAATATTGCAGAAGACCTCGGATTACGTGGCGCTACACGCGTTGAACACGATTATTGACGAATATTCGATTACCTAAATTACGCAGCAATCTGCAGCGCGGCTTTGCGATGTATTACTCCATACTATATCAAAGCGTTATGTTGGGCTTATTTCTCCGCGACGTGGTGACGAGATTAATAATTCCATTCTTGCAAAAATGTAGCAGAGAAATTTCCAATCTCCTATCTCAACCATAAGAACTCCGTTATGTTGCTGGATACGTCTATAATGAATACACAAAGGAACAATATCTACTTCTACTTCTTATCCATCATTTTATCCCATTATCATCCCTTACGCGCGTAAGATATTGATATCGAATACGTTCCTCTTATCGTTCGATATTATTTATTCCACTGTTATCTGCCTCTCATTTTATTTTTCTATACCTTACCACCGGAACGTTACTTCGAATATTGTTTCAATCGCTATCCTCCCTCGTCACCCCAGGCAGGTTTATTCATTCTGGTTTGATACGATCGATCTTGAGCTCCTCCCTCCTTTTATATCTTCACCTTAGCTCTTTCATAAGAGCTCTATAAGCATCTCGAACGTCACGTTGAGCGTATCAAAATAAACGAAGACTCGAATCGGGGCACGTGCCAATACCCGGCCCTTCCAATGGTATCGTCAATTTAATTCGTCAGGAGTTCTGATTTGGCAGCATCCTTTGCCTAAGCGTTCACTTCGACTATAGAACCGGAATTACGGCGAACGTTTCACGCTGCCAATCTACCGCGGTGACAAGCGACGGGGAAACAAAGACGGGCAAAGAAAGAAACTCGAACGGGAGAGAAGGGTGGTTTTATCTCCGAAAGAGATTCGGGAAATTTCGAGCCAAAGAAATTTTTTTCTAACGAGAATCATCAAAATTTCGAGCGTGCTTTCATCGATCGGTGTCGTTCAACTCGGAGTCTTAGATCAACGCATGTTTTTTGTATTTGTATAGAATGTAGAGCGACATATAACGGGTGACACACGATTACGAAGGACGATTAGGACAAAAGGTGAAGTGCGCCTTTTCTCGAAACAGGTGTTTCCATTCTCCTTACTTCCTTCTAGTTCTCCTTCGAAGTTTGTCAATATATCGACGACCAGCTGTTACCAGCGAACCATTACCAAAGAGAGGCTGGCATTTATATTGCATTTATTCGAAGCGTCGATCGAGCCGCTGCGACGCTAGGAAAGAGTCGATGGTAGACAATCGTTTAATCTTCGACATTGATCGTTAAAGCAACTTGGGCTCCGATAGTTTAACTAGTAATTTAACGAGGTATCACTCCTTCGGCAACCTTCTCGCCTCGCACTCCCGACGTGCGCCTATCCTCGACCGTGGACAATTTTCAACGACTCAATCTAAGATCTCGCTGAAACAAATAACGAAACTTGACAAATCGAGAACCTCCATTATCTCCTTCATCGAAATTCCTTCCCTCGACTTACGATTATCACGAATAACCAAATAACATTCAACAAACTACATAGCCACTCCCACGAACTCATAAACACACATCTTGACTCATAACGAAATACCAAACATCCTGCAAGATCGCCTTAATAACCCTCTTCCAAAACCCTAAAGAAATCCAAAGCGTCCTCAATATCGATAAAAATCAAAGCTCCCCATATCCGTACAAACTATTAACGACGTGTCCACAACTTCGGCTCCTTCGACTCTGACTTTCCTAATCGCACTCAACCTCGTATATCCTACTTCGATCCCGCGGACTTTTGCTAATCCCATTCGAACGGCACTTCCACGCGGCCAGACGCGCGTGTGCTCGCGTGCAACGCCTGTCGAAGGTCCAAGACACTTTTCTGGGACGAGTGAGCGGCCCAGCCGGTGGGGCGTTTTGACTAAAGTGACGTCGCCAGGCAGGGGGAGTCCGGCGGAGCCGGGAGGCGGGCGCAGAGAGAGGGTTGGGGTTGAAACCCTTGGCAGCGGGCACCGGGAGGCCTCAAAGAAAAGAACTACTCGCTCGCTGCCGAGACGCTCTCCTGGCAGGGCTTGACCCTTTTTTTAATTGCATCCAAACCAAAGTTAGAAACGGCGCCGGTCGTCGTGGAGGGAGAGGAGGGGGGGGGGAGGAGACTGGAGGAGAAACAAGACCGAAAAACGGCGTCGTACGGCGCCGGAGAGAATTGCACGCTTGCGGAGACGACGACGGCTGGTGTACGTGTCTCCTCGTGGTTCGACCCTCCCGGATGAAGGGTGGAGCGTAAAATATGTGGGTCAGGGTTATGCCCGAAAGCATCGGCTTCATTTCCACTCTCCCCCCCCCCCCTTTTTTCCATCCCAGGCCGAGACTCAACGGGCGTCGGCCCCCTTCACGGCTTGCCATCGCCCTGTACCCAGCCCACGGGGAACTTTGATCGATGATCCCGGTTAATGGGCGAAGGGACACCAGTCAGGTTGCCGCCAAAAGGTTTCTTACCCTTGCGCACCTTCGAGAGCAACGCCGGAAATGGATCGCGCGTAATTTCTGATCGTCGATGCTTCCTCCCGCGCGCGGTTTGGCTTTCGCGTCCCGATTGGATGTAATCGGTCACGTGGTGTGGGTTAATTCCAAGCCCGACCTCGGGCGGTGCCGGTGATTATGAGAGTGAGCCAAGTCATATTTTTTTTCATCGCCAAACTGGCTTCGCATTATTGTAATTAAAGTGGCTACAACGCGGAGTGGAAGATAAATGAATTTTTTTGAGATCCTTCGCTAAGACCACTTTTATAATTGCGAACGTAATCGCCAAATTGGTCCGTGGTATTTTTCGTTGTCGTTGTAAACGCGATATGTGTGTGTGTGTGTGTGTGTGTGTGTGTGTGTGTGTGTGTGTGTGTGTGTGTGTGTGTGTGTGTGTGTATCTCGATAAAGAGACGTCGAAGGAAATTCCGATTCGTGATCGTTAAAAGGACTTTTGGCTGGGAGTAGATTTAAATTCCATCGAATTTGTGGGAATTAATATCAGACGTCGAGTGCGTGATTTTGGTCGGTGATTAATTCCGTTTCACGGTTATTTGTACGTGAAGTTTAGAAAGCTACGGTCATACGTGACCCCAACAATGGTACTCATATTCGCGTGACCAAAAGGAGTTTCGAATCGCACATGTGCATATTGTTTCTTGTGAACAAGTTAAATTTACCGAGTAAACTATCGATATATACAGCACGGTCTAGCCGGGAACCTTTACCTTTCATGATAGACGCGCTCGAGGCCCCCATTCCAATTAGCGAAGTACTTCGTGTCACGGGCCACAAATCCGCCAGATTTACTCTTAATCAAAATAACACTGCGCGCGTTTGAAATTTTGACAGTCCTGCCGTTGTATCAGTTTCCTCGACTTCTATCGTTTTCATGCGTTATATTTGTTTCTACACGCTTATTTTATAACCCATGCAGGAGAAACTCTATTCTCGAATTGTTGACGTTGTACGTATCGACTTTAAACCGGGATTAGAGGTATAATAATTCATTTCTTACGCGCGCATACTTCCCAGAATACACATCATGCGACTGGGGGATCTCGATCGATACCCTCTAAATAACCACAATACCTCTGATACTTTTAGTAGAAAACACAAATAGATACCATAAATCGCGGACATAAATTCTAATTTGAGAAGAAACTTTGCCCGGTATTATTATCTCAAGCTATAGATCACGCGGAGTGAAGGGTATAACGTACGGAGTACTATACGTATGCGAGTTGTTACGGAGTAGAGAGATGCATCCATTCTCCGTGGCACAATGGTAGAAACAACCCTATAAGCAAGCGTAGGCTCGACTTCTGAATATTTGCACTCGGTTAGCGTTTATATAGAAATTCCACCACGCCTTCGCGTCTGACTGACGGGTCGCGCTTTTTTTTTTAACCGGCCGGCGGTAAATCGATGACAGAGCAAGCCGCACGCGTGAATTCCATTTGGCGGTTAATTTAGCGGTTTACCCGCGCGGCCATCGCATTAATCAACGCAGAAGGTAATGCTCGAAATTCGGGCTCCACCGGCGGTCTTTTTACTTTGCCGCTTTTGCGCGACATTACCAGAACGGCGCTTGAACCACTCGTAGGGAGGCAAACGTGCCTCCGATCGGAAGTGTGTCACGTACCTCCGAGTTTCGCCGGAGCCTCCGCCTTGATTACCGCGTAGTTACTCGAATCAAAATCTGGGAGCGTAGACGTACTTTCTTTCCAGCGCATATCGCGCGGCACAGCGATTTTTTGTCCCTTCTTCGCAAAGCACAAACCTTCGAATAATGAAGATTTCTTAGCCACTCGTGCCAATCGCTTGTATTACACGTTGCCTTCGAGATTCATCCCCTATGGCGATATCCTAATTTCAATTTCTGAATAACCTGGTATTCCAAAGAAGAGAGTAATGGGATGAATATATATATATATACATGTATAAGGAAAGATCTCTCGAGGCACGTGGGACGGCTTCTTGATTTATAGTACTCGCTGGATTAGAAAGTATATAGTAGCCGGTTTGCTTTGCAACGTAATTACGTGCCGTAATATCGTAACGCGATTGTGTATTCCCGTACAGTTTGTAGCTCGCGTATCGAGGAAGCAGAATGTTTCGGGATGCATGAATGGAGGAGAAAACTGCAAATCCCATTTACGGGGTTAAGTTAGCGATTTCACCTCCTTCTCCATTATGGATATCGAGTTAGAAGTAGCTGCTCGAAGTTTCAGTTCTGTTCCCAAGAGGGAAAACCTGGGGAAGAGGTCGAGGGAGGGAAAACGGGAAATTGATGCACTCCATACGGGGGAGTGCGTTAGGTCGTGGCGGTACGTTTCGACCCTCCCTTATTCACAGGGCCTGTCTGCCAACTTTGTCACTGCCTAGAGGTTAGCCAGTTGTTTAGTCTACGGTATCAGATGCTAAGATCTATCGCTTAACCCCTTCCAGAATAATAGCGCGTAGGCATATGTTTACCTTGCCCGAAAAAACATCCCCGTACTCAGAGCGACGTAATGTTTCATCGGTATAAATAGCCTATTCTGTAAACACACTCTGGTGCGAGGAAGCACGCGATTCTATATCGTTAATATTCACGAATTGTCAAGAAATCTTGTATTTACTGAATTAAGGTAAAAAAAACACCGATTAAGTTATATGCAGTTGCGTCCCTTAAAAAAAAAAAAAAAAAGAATGCATAATTTTCGTAATGGTGACTTTCGAGCAATGGACTTCGCAGTGTTAACATGCTAACTAGGAATGATGGCTTTCTATTTAAATTGCATCCACATGAAGAAGCACATGTCAAATCACCATAAAAAAATTTGTAATTACTTTTGTAGAAAACTAGTACTCCAGGAAACTACCATCGATGTCTCATTAAAGAACTGTCATAGCTCTGGATACCTTTAATTTGATCATTTACTTAGCCACGTGATAATTTTATTGCTTTTTATTGGTAGCGCCATACTTACACATTAAAATTTGAAAAAATATCCAAACTTATGACATTCCGCTGTCAAGCATTTGCAATGATGTAATACTACACATCGTGATACATAGAATTTACGACCCTTTATTTGATTCTATATGTCAACTTAAAAGGAGATTTGTGTTCTATCAAAAATTGTGGAGGTCATATGACACAGCACTGTTGTAGCTATATAACGTAGGTCGTTTGATATTTACGAGCGCAAAATTTTCGGAAGCACTCTGTTCATTATACGTACAGGGAACGTTTTTGATTGAGAAATAACCTGGTTAAGAGTATTCCGCCATTCAGCGGTATCCAAGTTTATTCAACCATCTCGCACTTAGCAGCAAAGGAATGACAGGTTACACGGCTTTCCTCTTAACCCAACATGCCTTAAATTATTTTCGACATTTCTTTGCAGCCAGTCCGCATAAAGTTGGCAATTTCTAAGGAGTATCTAGCAATATACATTCACTCTGACAACTCAGCATTCATCAAATGCCGAAAGACATCTACTGCAGTATTTTAATATCAATCGTAGTATTATTATATCTCATAAGTATTAAATTATTCCCACTTTAACTTATAGCGAATTTTTATCATCGTATAAACTCTCTTTCTTTCATTAATTTGTATTATCGATCGCGATTCCTTTTAAATATATTATTTAACGCATTTTTTTTGTTCCTGTATCAATCCTGGTAAAGCGTAGTCATTAGTTCCTCCGCATATCGCCGACATAATCAAAAAGATCGAAAGAACGATTTTCTGAAACAGTGACGTCAATCACTTTCTTTAGATTAGGATTTTATTCATTTATTTATATTAACACATTTTATTCAATCCACGTTACGAACAACGAAAATACGCCCGAAAAAAAAAACCAGGAAAATTATTCTAAAAAATACGTACGAACGTAGCACTCATAGCAAGATATTCTTAGAATCGCCAGCGTCATATCGATATGACGTATACGCCTGCCTCGAGCTAACTTTGACGTACGACTGGCTGAAACGAAACCCGACGTCGAGTGACACTCGACGTTGGAACGAGAATTCTTCCATATACAAGGTAATCGAAAAGTCATGCATCACGATTCGCCTAGGATAAAAGTAGATGCTATCAATATGAAATATTTCAACGCGCACATCTCCTATAACACGGGATTTTTCGAGCGGCCCGTACTTTCGCAATGGCCCGACCTAAAACCTCACGACGTTGTTCGCTCGGCTAGAAGGAAGAATTCCGACGCTCCCTTCCGTCGTTTAGAAGCGAAGGTGAAGTTCGTAGTTCGAGTAGATTCGAGGGTAGTTCGCAACATAGCGCCTCCCCCCTCATTTTTGTCCCGACGACCGATCGGCAGACGGAGCATCGATACCCGCGATTAACCGTATCCCCATCGATGTCTATCTTTCCGAAAGACCCCGAGAACACGGAGGCGGCGGATCTGCAGAGGAAGCTGGAAATGCTGAACAACATGATGGACCAGGAGGCACGGGCCGAACAGGCACGAAGACAGATATTGTACAATATAGGCCACTGTAAGTACTCGTCAAGTTACAGTTTAAGTGGCTGCTATTCGAACGCTCTCCAGGGCGAGAGACACGAACCCCTCCCTCGATCAATTGCTACTCTCTGGCTGTTTGTTCGCGCCGACATTCTTTTATTGCAGGAGCCGCAAGGTATCGTTGCCTTTTTGTTTTTAGATCCAGACCCATTGCGGAGATCGTAGATTGATTACCTTCGTTTCATTTTTTTCTTTCCCGGAACTGTCGAGGCTAAAGCACCCGGCACTATTCGATCCGCTTGGTTTTAGCTTAAACGATCGAGATCAAGGCCTCTTGGATTCTTCGTAAGAATCGCTGCGAAGGGATCGTATCTGTGGCCAATTTCGATATACTCCTGGCGGTATTTTTCGGAGAGACCTGTTTCCTTATATGCATAGACTTAAGCATCTTTGATCTCAGTGACCGATACGAGGTGATATTAAGGGTAGCATAAGGTATTGTGGTTTTCAAGTCGGGCTTTACTGTGAAAATAGCTATGTGTGTGTATACGGTACTTTTCTGGAACGTTCGGCATAAAGTTTAATATGACGCGCGACGATGCATTTCGGGTCGATATAATATATTATGCGGCCATCATACTTCTCGACAATTGAGTAGAAACACGCGAGATAACGGATGAAATACTTTGTCCTCGCCGTGGGTCGATGTGGAGAACATCGGAAGAAATGCTCGGAGGTTTCGAAAGTTCTCGGTTTTTTAATTAAACTTCAAGACAGTCGCGAAAAGATACGCGCATCCAATCCAGCGGATCATCCTCCAGTGCGTATCAAGCATTACATATCGCAACTTATACTTTGCATTGTGTATTACAAGGTGGCTCACGGTATTCCTCGACGACTCTGAATACGCGCAGGAATTTCGAGTTACGGTCTCTTCCTTCCAAGCAAATCGAGCTCGCGAAATGAACAAGCGCCGGGGAAGCGCTTGCTCGGTGCACCGGATTTTCATATACGCGTGCGAAAACGTACATGCACCCCCGCGTATGTACCCATGTCTCCATCACACATACGGCGCGTCGACGCACAGCATTTTCCAAAAATTCATACACACACGCTCAGACCGCACGTCGCCGATTCGTACGGGGAAAACGGCCGCAAATCCGACGTATCGCGTCCTCCGCTCGAATGCCGTCCTCTAAAGATTTTGCACCCCGTTCCTCCCACCTTTTCTTTTTTCACGCGAGAATCGATCCGTCGTCGAGCGAGTTTTCATCCGGAAGCGTGGGCGATATTTGTCGCGGCGGTCTTACCCTCGGAGAGTGTGCTCATCGCGGTATAAGAACGACGCGTGCTCGCCTCCTCGAGCCGCTTATCGACCACTGAGCGTGGTCGGTAAGTTACCAGAGCCACTCGCCGTTTATTTTCGCATCGTCAGTAGAACGAGCGCCCGAAGGTCAGCCGAACGACACTACCGGTAGCATGGCCCCGCGCTGACTGCTGCGAGCGCACTTCCTATCTCGTATCGTCGTCCATTCGCACGATGAAGTCCACCGATCATCCCCCTCCCCCCTCCATCGATCCGGCCGATCCTCGAGCTCCAGGCCGCTTTCGTTCTCCCCTGATGATGCGAAATGCAACCAGAGGCAGTAAGGCCAGACGTCCTTCGATCATCGTGTCGCATGAATGTTGAACCGCACTTATACCCGTTTCCCGCTGTTGCACCGCTTCAGTTTCCGGATTTGTGTCGATATCGACCAATTTAAGCGGCGAGCCAGTTTTATCCAGGGTCGTCCGTCGACCCGATGAAGTTCGAGAGTTACCTTCGAGCTCCCGGCTGGGACATTCGATACGATCAGAACGGAGTTCCCTCGTGATTTACTTTCTTTCTGGCTAAGTTTCTTTTTCCCTTTGGTTTGTCGAACACACTTCCTGCCGCAGGACGTTACCTTCCGGGGTCTGCACCTTGGAAATTAACGTACAGGTGTGTACTTTCGCTTGGCGCACTTTCTGGAGACGGATCATGGTTAAAAAAAACAATTCGAAGAACCTCGATTTCCTTTCATCCTACGACCACTGTGATTTTTAACGATGATTTTCGTATACTCGCTTTTCTTTTGCGATGGACTTTCTTTCTACCGTGGTTTCGAGCGATCCCCAATGGAAGCTCTCGGATCGAAGCCCCGACGTTTCTCCTTCGCGTATATTGGTTTATACATCTCGAGAAAGTACCGTTACGGTTGGTATCCAGCGACTCCGCTCGTTTAAGTAAACAAACTCTGGAAATTGCGGCATCGATATTTTACGTTCGGCGAATCGTTATTCCTTCGTGGCAACCGAGAGTTTTCATACGGCGGAATATAAATTTTATCGTGCATTTTGAAGGAGCTCGAAAACGTGCCTCCATTAATACGGAACTCCAATTTTCAGCGGGTTACTCGGAGGATTCGGACTACACGTCCGACTTGAATTATCCAGTGGGTGGGCAGGGTGCGAACAGCTCGGCTTCGCAGTTTCGTACAGCTGCTAACCAATTGGCTACTCCTCAGAGATCCCTCGAGACATCTAGAGAAAACAGTTACGAGAGGGACGATCATCAGGTATCGATCGTATAAGTTGGATCGAAACGTTGGAAAGGAAAATAAAATTGGAAACTTCTTAAACGAGTACCAGTAATGCGATAAGTGCAATTCGTTTAAAGATTTAAGAGTGGCAAGTGCGCGTCTGCAACTTCTTCAAAGTTTCTCGAATCTCGGTGTATAACAAATAATAGATTCAATTCAATACCAGTTCCACATTCCATACCAGTATCAGCCTTCTAATTTTCAATATTAATAAGAACAATTAAAATGATGCTTCTATAATATTTAAACATATTTATAGCTTTATCCTGATATTATATTTGATACAAAAAATAAAACTTAGAAATACTTTCCGCGAAAAAAAACTTCGAAAATTCTAAAATAATGCCTCGAGTACATCTCAACGCTTCATTACTCGGTTTTGCAATCTTGCTTCTCCGTTAGTATACACGATTAATTATACGATGATAAGCTTACGCAGATCTCGAATCTACAGTTAATAATCAATTGCTTTACCGACTCAACTTTAACGAATCTCAGCTTTTAATCCTTTCATCGCGTTGGCCTTTGATTACGTTGCACCGCGACCTCATCGCTGTAATAAGGCATGATCCGTTTTCGCGAAGGACGAAGAAATGGATTTAAAGACTGTCCGTATCGATAGATTCCAGCTACCGTCGGAGGGAGGCACGTTCGAGGTCGTTACGGGGGCCACGGGGACTCCCGTCACAGTCCACGGTACGACGAGCCTTATCCCGAAGAGGGACCACCCCAAAGGTACTCTCAAACACAGCACGCTTCAGAATCTTCCGAGCCACTCTTCTACAACAGTAGACCGAGACACTACAAGGAATACAGGTACCTGATCATTCAAGAATACTCAGAGATCGTACAAAAATGATGTACACGTTGCGCGTAATAATCGGTGAAGACGTTGGTTAGTGCCTTGAAGAAAATATTGATGAGAGAGTAGATTAAAGAGCGCGGAAAAATCTGAGTATACGAATCGTGATTCATGGAATTATTGGTTAAGGGTATCTTTTGAAAGTGAATTGAAATTCTCTCTTCGCCCAGGAATGGCCATTAGTTGATTAGTCGTTGAATTTTCTTGGCGATATTGATCGACCTATTTTGATTCTGGACTTCAATAAAATGCAAGCATGTGTACATTAAAGGTGTATTTGAATTTTACTCCTTGATATGTCTTTTTCGAAAATTTAATTGGCGCAATGGATTCGAATGATAGGTTGGCGTAATTGTAGGACGAACAAGTAATTAAAATCTACGCGTTAGGTAAAAATGTACCAACACGGTTCTTATAACGTGACATATATTTCTATGTCCACATTATTTACGTAACTTTTGACGTCAAAAATTTTGCGTCGACTCGCATTATAAGTAATGTTTATTTAATGTCGCTCGTACATAACAATTTTTATACACCTTAATCATATTAACGATACATCTACGATAATACAGTACAGTGAAGAGAGTTGAACCGTTTCTATTTACACTTGTTTTCGTACAACGTCCGATTAATGTGCCAGAATAAGAATCAGCATTTTTTCCGCTTCATATATTTATGTATTAATTTAGACACGAGTACAGTTTAAATCCGCGATTGTGCACTGGCCCTGATCGTACGTGCGTTGTACTTGAAGAAAACCGTTTATTATTTTTTTCCCTGATTCAGACGACGGAAGCACACGTGGGATTACGAGGACAGGTACGAAACGAGAATACCCGGAGTCTCGTGAGAAATTCCAGCGATACTTACGCTCTTTGTTACACACCCATAATGCCCATATCGCGCATCCTCCTTCATCCACCATTATTATCACGGATGTCTCATCGTTAGCTCGATAGTGTGCCTTGGCGCATCGTCGAGTTAGCTCCCACGCGTGATCGCTTTGCACACGATTATCCGCACTTGCATCACAGGCCATAAATCATACGTGAAAACGCGTTGCTCGTCGCAGTTTATTACTTGGAGCAGGACATTATCTTCGCGATCGCTTGCCTCGCTTTAGCCCGTTCATAATTCGAGTTTTCTTAGAGCATACATATGTACTTTGTTGATCGGGCTTTGCTTCTTTTCAGGGAAAACACGCACTGTTATAAAATCGAATCGTCCTTGTAAAATTTCCTAACACGTTTTCTCAGCTTCGTAATGCGCGTTTTAATTACACATAGTGGAGAATTTTTGCGTCGCGCATCTCCACGATAGCCTGTGTCCATCTTATTTTTTTATTCGCGTTTCTTAGAAAAAGAAGAATACGTTACAATCTATACGCTGTAATACAATGTTACGTTACATTCTTGTATACTGAGGTATCTCTGCCAAATACCAACGCTCGAAAGTCAATTTTACGCGTCGATCGTGGAAAAGTGATCACGTTGGACTTACGCCCGAAATTGATCAAAGGCAGATCAACCGTAGCACTATACCAGCTGGGTTATGCCAATATTAGCTATTGATTTTCTCACACATAGCAACAAATCCCAGCTTTCGTGACTCGTACAAGCAAAACGAGCATGAATATCTTAGCTCGTCGAAGTGCTATTTTAAAATCGCCGATCGACCGTGTCATGGGTCGGCCAATCGTGTTTCCATCTACACAATGATGGAGGCCAATTCAATCATCGATATTTGTTCGTAATCAGCAGTTTTCTTTTTTCCTTTTTTTACTTTTCAAACCTTGCTGGGAGGTCAGTATTTCGGGGCGATAGTAAAGATCGATAGTTACGACCGTTTAGATGGAGAGGGCGGGGGAGGGGGAGGGGGAGTAGAATGCACCCGATATCCACAGGTAGTTGCATGGCGCAGTTAGTGCAGCCGATCGCTCTAGTGGATGGATAGAAAATCCACAGCCGCCATTCCTCGAGAAAACATCGCCATTCGTCGCGAGTCATTTCATCTTCGGATCGATAGCTCGTACTTCAGAATAGCGGTTTGGTTTGATCGCTGTCCCGTAATTTCAGCCAGGACGGCTGGTACAGCGAGGGCTACGACTATCATGGCACGAGGGTGGACGAGACGAGAATCTACAGCGATACGGAGTACTATCCGAGCACCACAACGAGTTCTTCCAGAAGAAGAGGTAAATTCCAGACTTTTGAAAGAATCATAGTATGATACATTCATGACCAAAGTGGATAATACGTTGCAGTGTAGTTTGTCTAACGGGCGTACGCTTAACGATTAAAGCAGGCTTTACGATAAAACGATTTGTTTCGGACGGTTTTATAAGCGCCGTTCTGACTCATCCCTTTGCACTCCGAGTGTTTTTTTTATTTAAGAGTGCAGCAACTCCGTGACATTTTTGCGTTGGAGCATCTGAAAAATGAACTTCTGTTTTACTAAAAAAATAGATCTGTTATAAATAGATGTTATTATAAATTTATTTATTTGATTAATGTAGTTTGTGATAAGAGAAATACAATTTGATATTTATATTTTGTAATTCAACGGAGTGTGATATTTATGGATATGCAATATGGATCCGTAGCTTATTTGGATATGTGTTACAATATTCGGTTGTTTCCCGCCTTCCGGAATTACCTTTCCGCTTAGAACACAAGAAATTCAATATCAATTTCATTTTCACTTTCGTTTTGACTTATCTCAAAACTTTCCCAATAATCTCCTTCTTCCATGTTTTCTCAAGGGTAAATCTATCTAATATAAAATAAAATTCAAAATTCACTAAGAAATAATACACAGCAACGTTGAACACAGAATCTGCCAGTCATTGAACGCAAACTACACTGGTTTTCCTAACTGCACTGAAAGCAACTGGCGCAATAGAGGAGCGGACGGATTTAGTGCACTGATAGCACTGACGCGATGGCGACGCCTACGGAGTGCAAAGGGTTAAATTAAACATACTTTCACGTAGACAAATTATATTGATTTTTTATGGCCATTTTTAAATATGAATTATAATTTAAATGTACATAAAATTTGGTATCTCCCAATTAATTGAATGAGATAGGTCCTAATATATTATATATTTCTCACAAGTTGCCAAAATGCTGATCGGCCACTTCTATGCTACACCCTCGACCTCTCATAAATTCTGAAGCTCTCACTTTGACCTCCATAAAGCCTATCGAGCAGTATAGATTATTACTTCGACTTAATTATGAAAATACCCAAAGTCATACACATTAATAATTAATACCTCCAATTATCAAGCTAATTATGAATGCGAAATGCAAAGGCGATATCCCATTTATTAATAGAATTGTGTGTACCTTGCAAAATTGGAAAATGATCCGTTTGCTCGTTTGATCGCCGAGCAAAGCGTATTTGACACGCGGAATCGAAATATATAAGACCTTCAGAAATTTGGCCTGATCATGCTTTCCGTGTCGTCTACGAACAGGACCTCACAGACGGCCGTCCTTGGAAAGGCAGATGACTTTATACGACGACCACGCGTATTACACCGACGGTTACAGCAGCGACGGAAGAATGGGGAAAATGAGCGCCACGTATCCAGAGTGCCAAACGGACATTAGGTACAGCGAGTACTACGACACCATCACGGGATACGTGTATCAGGACGAAAGGTAAGGCTGTAAATACGATACTAACGTAACACTATAGTCCCATTTATATCCTACCATTACTGTAGCTCCTGAAATTTTCCCCTCCAATTACAATACGTGCCGTCTCTTTTTTGTTGTGAACATTCGTGTCTTGCGACTTGTACAAAATTTAAAAAATTTTAAGAGCTTCTGCAATCTTTAATAGATAAGTATAATAGAGATTTTTACGAGGGCTTGTAAGAATCGATTAGAAAAATGATTTGCTTTCTAACATTTGTAATCTTATATAAAGACATCGGAGAAAGGGAGAGAGAGAGAAAGAGAGAGAAAGCGATAAAAATACAAGTACGCTTGTTCTGATTGTAATTGTATCGGCAGGTACGGTCAGGATGACGAGGACAGACAATGGGACAGTGGAGGGAAGTGGTACTCTGGAACCAGTACCTACTATGAGAACAAGCGGAACAGAAAGACACTCCCCCAGAGACCTGCGTCGAGTATCGGTATTCACAGGCCGGATTATAGACCCGCGGTTACCAGACAGCGTAGCTACGAGTCAGAGGAACTCGATTACAGGTGATCAATAAAAACTTTTAACGTCCCTTCTATCCTCAAAAGCTTTAGAAATTAACGTCAATAATCGGACGAACAAAACATGATATAAAGTTGCGGAGTTGTAACGGATAAATCCTCAGACTCCGTCCGATCCCTCGTATATGATATTCATGGTAGTTTCAGTGGTTTGAAAGACATCTCGAAATACTGGCCAGAGGGCCAAATGATATTAGAACTTGGCGTTGAAAAGTTAAACGAGAGAAAAACACGAGTGCTTGCTCAACTTTTCACCCAGGCTTAACTTTTGGTATGTCGTCAAACGAGGTTACTTTAATCTGACGCACTTCTGTTCCGAAACACAAAGCGGGCACGCGCGTCGACGGAAGCCTGTAGGAACGTCGCAGCGGCCGATGTCCCGGCAAGAGGGGACGGGGAAGAAGTTGCCACCGACGCCGACCAAGCCGAGCAACGTCGTGATCGGCCGGAAGCTCGCCTCCCTGCCTGCCACCCCGAGCAGACAACTGCCAAAGACCAGAACCCCCTCCGAGGAGAGTTACTACAAGTCTGATTACAACGAGGACTACAATTACGCTTATCGCAGCCAGGACAACCTGCCTCAGGACAGCTACATAGACAACGTGTACAGCGACGAGGGTGGCCTGAACCAGATGCCGCAGCCTGGCAAGACCTCTTATCCGAATACCAGCCAGGAGAATCAGTACGGGCCTGGCTACGGAGCCCAGATCGAGGATCAGTACAGCCATCAGTATCAGCAGCCCCAGCCGCAGGAGAGCTACGATCCGAACTACGCGCAGAACTCGTTCAAGAACGAGTATCCGGAGCCATACGTTCAAGAGAACACGCAGGTCTATCAGGAGACCTATCAGGACACGACCTACACGAACGTCTCTCAGGCCAACGATCAGTACGCCAGTCAGCCCAAGGAGCAGTACGATAAGAACGGCCGGCTGATAATAGAGGACAACTACCAGGTGATGGGCTACGAGCAGAACAACGTGCAGTACCAGGAGCCTTACAAGCAGGAATCTTATCAGTACGACGATTACGCCGCGACAGTACCCTCCACCGTCTACGATCAGAATAACGCGACCAATAGCTACAATCAGTACGAGCAGAACGAGTACGACGCGGAGTACAACGTGAACGTGTCGACCGGCTATGAGAAGGGCTACCAGGAGGTGTACAATCAGGACACGTACAACCAGGACGCCTACAGTCGCGACGCGTACAATCAGGATGCGTACAACCAGGAGGCTTATAGCCAAGAGACCTACAACCAGGAGCCGTACAATCAAGAGACGTACAATCAAGTGCCGGTCACGACTCAGGATAATTATCAGGAGACCTACGAGAAGCAGCAGCGCCAAGAGGACTTCACGGAGTACCAGCCGCCGTACAGTAAGGAGGAGAAGGTCAGCACGACGTACAAGAACGAGTACCAGGAGCCATATCAGGAGTATCAGGACCAGTACGAGGAGTCCTATCAGGACTCCTACCAGGATTCCTTCGAGTACAAGGAGAGCCCGGCCGATACCACGGAGAGGAGGCAGAGCGAGGTGCCAGAATTATCCGTGACCACGCCCAGGGGTCAGACCAGGACCAACGGCTACCAATCGAGCGAGTCCGAGTACTTCTACCCCTGCCAGGACAGCCAAGAGGTCTCGCCCATGGGCCTCTCCAGGCGGAAGAAGCTGGGGAAGCGCGAGGCCAGCCCTCTGCTTCAGCAGAACACGGATTCCTTGGAGTCCAGGGACGACGAGCTGAAGGACTCCTTCGAGACCGCCGTGAGCTCCGTGGGCAGCAGCCAGCCTAGGAAGGGCTTCAGCGAGTACTCGACAGCGGGCGATTCCAGCCCCGCGGCCGCGACCCTCGTCGACTCGCCGCAGAGCACGGCTCAGCCACCGTCCACCATGGTTAACCACGTGTCGGCCGCGAACCACGTGAATGGCAGCATCACGGTCACGGCCACGGTCCACGCCACCGCCACGACCAATGGCAAGCGCCTGGCGAGGACCGAGTCCTACCAGGAGGACGCGATCGAGGACGATGCCTACCCGGAGATAATCCCCAAGGAACCGCAGAGGAAGGATTCGCAGCTGTCGCACCAGAGCCAGCTTAGCCAGCACTCCTCGCAGCTCAGCCAGCACTCCCAGCACTCCCAGCACTCCCAGAAGCCGAAGCTCACCAGGGGCGACTCCTACGCCTCGGATCACTTCCCCGAGGAGTCGTACAGTAGAAGAGGCTCCTACGCGCAGTCCACCAGGAAGGACTCCTTCTCCTCCGGCACTCAGGAGGGCTTCAAGCCGCCCCTGACCAGGACCGACTCGTATCAGGCCAGGCCTGGGTACGGACAGAGCTTCAACGTGCCGCAGCCCATCTCCAGGGCTGAGAGTTACCAGCGTGGCTATTTCAAAGATCAGGAGTCCCTCGAGGAGAGCGAAATCGCCGCGCTGAGTAACGCAGTCAATGGAGATTATAAGATGAGAGACGAGACTCTCGAAAGGTGAGATTCGATAAGGATGATTTTCTTTATTTTCTTTTTTCTTCTTTTTTTCTCTTTTTTTCCTTTTTTTTTCTTTTTTTTTGTTGCTTTGATGAGAATGATCTTTGGTTTCATCGATGATCAAGGAAAGGATCGAAGCCAGGTTTTGAAGGTTCGATGATTGTTTTAGATACGAACGGGGCGACGACGCGCTGATTCGTAGCTCTCGAGAGGATTCGCTGGGCGACACGTACAAGGAGACGCCGCCGATGTCGCATACCGACAGTCCGCGAGGTAAGAACAGTGAACTTCTTTTATCTGCTGTTCGATGGATCGGAGAGGTGCGACAGAATAATTTGATATTATCGAAAAGTCACTGACTAATACGGATATGAATAATCGCTGACTTGGTATTATTTCTGGAATAAATCTTGCTAGATTCATTTATCAATCTATCTTTAATTGTCGTAGAAATTGGAATAAAACTTTTTTTTTACAAGGTTGTATTATACATCGTACAATGCTTGATTATTTATCCCATTTCGTCTGTGTTAGACTGATTAAAGACCGATTAAAAATCATACCACTTGCCACATCAATTTTTATATCGAAGATCGAAATGAGATTCTGTTCTCCACGATTCTCGTATTTTCTAGCTGCATCAGCTATATTCTTTTAACAGTGCAATGCTTTGGTGGGATAAATATCGCCTTTGCTTCTGTCATAAACACAGCATTACTTTAGCTAAGATTAGGAAGCAGAGATTACAACTAATATCTACTTGGTAATTCATAGAGAGTATAACGAAGCAAGCTTCTCTGGAGGAGAGCGTGCAGATGGATACTCCTCCGAGAAGTCCACCGGAACCACCACCAGACGAGGAACTTCTGGAGATGGTCGGTGCAGCACCAGTGCCTACCCAGTTGAAAGAGCGACCGGAAATGACCGCAAGACAACGTTGGCATTGGGCGTATAACCAGATCATCATGCAGCTAAACGTAAGTGGTTATAATACTCAGCCGCATTACATAGGGACCCAGGAAAATATACCAGCTATTGCAATTTGCCTTTTGTCACTATACCAGCATGATTAAAAGCGATTACGATTCAGTAGAATTCCTCGAGATACGTTTGAACAAAAGCAATAAAGAATCGATCATCAAATATAATTTCTTCCGGTAATAAAACATTTCAAACCACTACTACCTGCGATGGGTGAAATTTTCAAACGTATCATTTTTGTATCGATGGATTTGCAAAGAGAAATGTAACATCATTGCTCGAGAGGTAAGCACACACGTTGGAAATGAAACATTAAAACTTCCGCTCATTCAATATATACGACGATATTTATAGAATATAAAAGACACAGTCAAAGCTGTTGATTGCAAGACCAAGGAATATGAAAACAAGTCCATTTTACGCGATATACTCTATTCCACATACGCGATCGATACTCATACTTTCTACCGTGAACATTTATCGCCGCAATAATTTACTTTACAAAGCATCGTACGATGTCCAATAATCTCAGCATCGAGCCGCGGTCTGTTTTATCCCACCAGTAATTCGTTACTCCACAATGCGGGAAGCTCACGAGCGCTTTGCCGATTGGGCAACAGCAAAGATCGGCAGTAGAAGCCGTGCCCTTCTGCGGCGATAAAGGGAAAGGCACTTTCTATTTCACCGTGTCGCCAGTCAACGACCTTACACGGCGGCCTTCCGAAAAATGTGGCGCTCGATAGAAACCGCGGCCCGCATTTCTCGCGATCCTTCGCGAAAACAAAAGTGGCCTTGTCAATCGTCACCTTCGGGCGGCATCGATTTATCACCCACGACCGGGCCTACGGGCTCCCTGGTTTATCGCCCGGATTCTCGTCTCGTTCGACGAGACCTCGAAGGTCAGAGCTACGGTGGTGTAACTGAGTGGTCTCCAAACTTTTTGGACTGTGTACTCCTGAGACAGAAAGGATAAATGGCGCGTACCTTCAATCCACTGAGCGAGTCCTGCTGTAATTAGTATTTTAATGGAGGAATAAGGCATTGTATAATGTCCAAAAAGCTATTATCGCGCGGTGTTTTTATTATAAACATAGATACGCAATTTATCGTTCATGATAATTTATTCTGTTTGTACTGTTATATTTATATGTTATTCTAGAAGCAATGTATAAAGCTTTCGGCGTAGCTCGAGGCTTTTTACGTACTCCACTCTGGATATTGCTGGTGTAGTGGATAGAGGTTTGGGTTTCAGTGCGAAAGATCAGAGTTCGAATTCCACCTATCACCGTTGGTTTTTTTTACATGTGATATGTATAACGTAGCTTTGGTGATTTCGAATCGAGTATAGAGGTCCTAGAGGAAACAGGCTCAGCAATCGGTATCAAAAATAAATTCAAGCGGGAAAAGGAGACTCCAATGATTAGGAACCGTTGATCCTCCACTTTCAAAGATTCAGGAGGATGCCACCCACGTCGAAGTCTCCTCGAACTTTCAATTTTTCCTCGCGTGACTGTTGCGCTCGCGTGCACAGCCCGTTAAAATGATTTATGAGAAACCTGGTTATTGGCGAACAGGCGACCTGATTTCGTTGAGCTTACTCAGTCGATGCATTAACAAAGTCGTCGCGTTTTCATCGAAGTCCTTCTGCCCAACTCGTTTGCACGGTGTATTTTTATTCCGAGATTATCAGGATATGAGAATCATCGCAGAGCTCGATAAATATACGATTATGGAGGCGCAGATACGTGGATTTGTTTCGCGCAAAATCCTCAACGATTATTCCGCTTGCATTGGAGTACCGATCGTTTCCACTACACTCGATTGGGAAGGATCTACAATAGAATTGTGATGTTTAGATTTTAGATCGTTTCTTTCAATTTGTACCAATTTACATTTCGATTTTTAATATCTGATTTGATTTTAATAATTAATATCTGATTAATATTTGATTTTGATTTTCTTACGTAAATATGTACGCGCACATTATGGTTCATGGTTGGCATGGCAATTAATTAATGTGTGCAACGAGATATTCATAACATACGCAGTTGTCACAAATATTAATTAGTACCGTGATCCATACCGATAATTCTTTTGGTTTATTTCGTAAAAACGTATAAAGGAACGAAGGCACAACTTATACACACAAACAAATTGTGCATGTATAAGTTCGCGCGTTATTCCGACACTTTAATAAGAAAAAGACGTTAAGGGTGCTAAGCGATCTAACATTCGCGTGTTGCGTCAACGGTTTAGTTTCTTGGAAACTCCGTTTTGATCATCGCCGACCTTATTTAATCCGAAACTTTAGACTCAATAGCTCGAGAGTCACGGAATACGCGCATTATGAGATTTATTTTTCCCCGGGGATTGAGCCGCGCGCTTCAGCGCTGCGTCTCGTTAGTAACGGCGCAGGGATTGGAATTTATGATACCCCATGGAATTCATATTATAATCATCGATAATTTTTACTAAAACCTTGTGAACGAAATTTGAAGACCTCCGTGTATTTCAATACCCATTGTTTTGGCATTTGATTTCAATTTTCCATCCGTGTGTCTGGGCTTTAAAGTGACGTAAAGTACCCAATACCGATTGTACATCATATAATCGTATACCATATAAGAAAGTACTATCTCCACTACTTATCACATTTCAATCGATCTCTCGCTTTTCCATGCGATCATTCGTAAAATTTCATAAAGAGCATGTACACAAAGTCAATTGATAAAAAGACACCAATAAATCCTACGTATTTCAAAATCATTGAACATCCCCCACTAATTCACAAACCCAACACGAACATTTACGAAATTTAATTCGAAATCGAAACACTCATACCACCCTGGAATAAATCGACGAAAATTAAACCAAAAGCAAACTCACTCATACGTATACGTGCAAATTAATAAATCATTTGCAATTTCTCCGCAATACAAGCTACGCACTTCATTGATTCCGGGTGCACCAACAAATAATTCCATCTGTAAGTGGCAGATCGCCGAATTTAGGATAGAATTATCTATCGTCGGTTTTGTTCGTTTACGCTCCTGAAAGGGCGCAGTGGTCAGCTACACTAGCGTAGCAAAAGCACGTAATGGCTATTGAGAAATTCAGTGCTTTATTACTTTGTTTTGATTCCAAGGACCAAGCGGTACCTGACCTGTCTTATACTTGCTTACCGTACCTCTACTTAGCATCAGATGTCTGTCGGGCAATAAAGCATCTAATTCTCCCCGAATTAGGTTAAATTTTCACTCCTCAATGCCACACGTGCAATCCTACTGTTTTCGATCACGTTCGACTCTCCTACAACGGTCAGCAAAGTACAGTCTAGAGACAGTCACGAGCACGTAAAGGTCACGAGCCATCGTAACAGCAGTACAATCCGGTCTCTTTCCATAAAGAATAAGGCAGATTTACGGAAATATACTATCAATATCTTCAGCCATCCGACAATCGCTGTAATCTCCTTGCCCCGCGCCCATACCTCGCCAACTCTCACCTCCCCTACACAGCCGAGTAATAAAAGGATTAGGCGCTCGAGCTTCGTCAGCCGGTGCACTTTCGTCTCGAGAGTTTGGAAACGTTCGAACCGGGGCCCTGAAGTCGCCCTCGATAAAGGGGCTTGCGCTATCGGCCGTCTCGTCACCTTGAAAGTATAGCACTAGACGGAATCGCGGATTAAGAGGGGCTTACACGGAACTTCCATTAACGCAGTCTTGTCGCCCAATCGGGGCACCCCGAGCACGCACCTGGTGCACTCCTGATGAGAGCCTCGCCAGTCGATACGTACGTACAACCCCGTAGGCGCTCCCCTGGGCAATGGAAAATGTTAATTCGCGGAGGAAGTACGATTGTTTGTTTTTCATGAGGTTCCGCCGGCTGGAAATTGTGCCAGGAAGTTGGCTACTTCGTGCCGCAATAGCGCTAACCGGGAATAATTTGCATCCGGCGGATCGATGGAAAAGGTGCGTGCGCCCACGACAATGCCCGGGGGGCCGCGTATCGTGCTTGGCCCCAAATTTGAATCCGCGCGAATAGTGAGATTTTGCACTCGTCTGGGGAAAATGGCGAAATATCTGATGAGCTTATAGAGGATCGCATTGGAATAGAAATATTTCCGTTTTCGATGGTTTCGAGATAACGTTGATAAAGTTCTTGAGAAATACTGATAATGCGTTGAATTAAGATTACTCGTGTGATCGGATGAGGCTTAGTTTAAATAGCTTTGCGATAAAAGGTGTTACTCGAATTTCGCGACGAAGACTCGTTTATTCGCGAGTCCGAATTAATCTACGAAGCGATATTTTTCGTTTCATTTCATTCGTTATACTTGTCGTCGGGATATATATCTCTTTTTCGGTTAACCTTTAACTCCATTGTAACTTTAACGCTCGAATAATTTCCAGAAAGAGATACGAACATTCGCATTGGATTACCAAGGTGTTAATATTCTCGAGCGCTTACGAATTATGGCCTTCGTGATCTCTCGTCCCCTCGCCTCTGTCGAGATATGGATCTTAGAAATCTTCCTTATCGGCTCGAGGATCGTGACACGAAATACGAGAAAACAGACGGCGAAGAAGAAGCAATAATCACCGGAGGTGTTAAGTTTCCAGACGAGGATAATGGCCCCGACTCGAGTTTCCATTCCTCGAGGCTCAATTATCGCCCTCGCGTGTCGTCGCCCATTCATTGTACATTACTTCGTGCTGAATACGTTCCTCCCGTTAGTTGCATGCACCGGAAGAACTATCCATGCTTCCGAATAATTGTCCTCCGGGAAACAATTAGAATCGATTTGCTTGGCAGAGAGCCATAGATAAGGCGAAGTCGGTTACCTGGATGCGATTGCTTACAATATGAAATCCGAGTTTTCGAGATCTTGTTTAGATAAAAAATTCGTTACGAGGATAGAGTGCTCACGATCTTAATCGCGCTGTTTTTCTGGTATTATTATTTCCTGAGCCAATCCTGGGGAATAGCATTGTCACGGTGTTTGATTGATGGCAACAATTTCCCCCTCCACACTGCTATAATAAATTAATCCTTTGGGTATAGTTGTGTGCGAGACTGTGGAATAAAGAACTGCTCTAATTTCTTTATTTATGCCCTGGTATAACGACTGGGGCAGGGTTCAGAATCGGTTTCTTTACCTGAAAGCTAAATACCGAGTCCAGGTTGGGAAGTAAATGTATAAAGCACGCAATCTGGATTTTTGGCATTACATCGGTATGCAGAGTTTCTTCCAAATCAAAGTATTAACGATTAGCGTCTCTAATTCCTACGACAATAAACGTTTGAACTCTAATTTGTACTTAAACTGATACTCAATGATTATCTAGCCAATAATATAAACTCGTCTCATCCTTTTTTCCTTTATCTCGTCCTTTCCTCCAATCGTAAATCCTTCTACTCTACCAGAAGAGGATTGAAAATTGTGCGATGCGCAGAATTCAAAAATACATTTACCGTCTGGCACTGTGTACGCGCCGGATGCGATTTATAAATTCTCAAGAGCCAGCTGCCGAGCTCCCTTTTGTATTCGCCCTATTCACAAAGTGGCCCTTACCTGCAGATCGTATTTCGAAAAGGGACCTTTCGCCATTTTCGTGCGGCTGACAGTAGTCTTTGGTGCCGGTCATTTCATTATTCACGTAAAAAGGTGCGTTCCCATGCACGGGCCACGCCCGATTTGCATTTTATTCAGATTCCCCGCCGGCTTGTACATCGCGAACCGCCGCATTCCGCACTCGTCCCCCGCTTTGTTTTACATTCCCCATCGCGAAATCAATTTTCTTCCTTGTTTTCTTGGACCGTATAAAAACGTCGCTCGTTCATCACCCGCCTGGGCGTCATGAAAATTCATTCGGGCGCCACTTCTCTTGGATCGCTCTTGGATCACCCTAGTGGACTCCAAAATATGTTCCATTAGCAGGCTCGTGAATATTTTTTTTTAATAAACCAGCCTCTCTTGCGCGGAATAATGTGTCGGCGTATACAGGCTCGCACATCTCTGTTTTTTGCCATTCTCCATTTTTCTAATGGTGTTTTAGAAGGTATAGAATGGTCTATGGTGATTTATCATTCATGGTTATTGAGCATAAATGAGAATACGAAGTAATGTATTATATTAACAAATATATGTATGTACACATCGAACCAACATCCAGATCCTTTTGTCCTTCAATTTTACCTTTCAGTATCAGACGATATATTAAAAGTATGCGATTATCGGAACACTCGATGATCTGATCGTGTTTTATCCTTCGTTACCCAGTATAATTCAACGACACATCATCGTGCTTTCGTAGAATCAGTCAAAAAGGGCTAATGATTTATATTGTAGTTACATTTAAACGATTACTAGGTCTCTTCGATTCACCCTACATTTTCCAGTGGAATAAAAAGCTGCAATGCTAAAAACGCTAAAAAAAAGAGTATATAAATCCTGCATAGGCGCATAAAAGCCTGCAAAAAGGGTACGAGGAGTCTCAAGGAGTATTCCTCTTTGGCGCTCTCCGCGCCGCCGACGCATAGCGCGGATGAAAGGAGCCGAAACTTTCGCAAAGGCCACGTGCTCTTCCGCGTCTGCACGCGTGCACGTTCCTTTTTCCGCGATAGAAGGACCTCGCAGGGTCACAATCTATGTAGGCCAGGCCGATAGCTAGTGCCGTAATCGAAAACCCGTATGGCGAGTGTCGGCTGACGACGAGGACTCCGCGGTATCACCTTCGCCGCAAGGTCTTACCTCCCGCCATTTCGTTATCATCGCCAGTGATTCGTCATTAGGAACGAGCTGGTACCCTTCAGTAACGCACTGGATCCCTCAACGTAGACGCCGCACTCTCAGCAGATCGTACTCCCTTATCTACGCTGCTTTCATCCGAGACTCGCCTCGAAGAAATCGTCGCGCACATCTCGAGGCACAGGAGCTAGCGAAGGATCGATATCGTCGATCGCGATCTCGTTTGCACCTATCAAAGGCGTCCCGATCGAGGAACCAGGAAGAAGGTCCCCGCTTACGATCTTTGCGAGCTCTCACACCTCTCGCTGCTTTATCATCAATGCCAGTGATCGATTATCGGTGACAAGGCGAGAATATCTCAAACCCAGCGAGCGAGCTTTAACCATAAGAATATCTTAAATCCTCGGAGTATCAGGAGTGCAGAAGAAGATTGGAGCTTGGAAGAGACTCTCGTGGAGCCTGGTCATTTTCGAAATTCGTTGAGTTTTTGAATCGTGCGAGCCTGCCAAGGGGCGGAGCGATACTATCGATCGTTATTAGGCTTTTATTAGACGGAAGTGTTGTCGGTGGCCGGCAAAGGGTACGTCCACACGGGGGGTCGTGTTAACTTAAGTGAAAATAACACCGAGAGGTCCGTCAGAGGCTGACCACCTCCTTTGCCTTAATTCCCGCACGATCTGTCAACGAGTATACCAGTGGTATTGCTGCCGAGAGGATGTTTTTTTCTCCGCCTCTGTAGAGTACGAAGGAGAAATTGATCTTCCGCTTTGCACCACGATTATCGATACGTTCACGTCCGTTTAATGATTTGGCCAGGATGTGTCGTAAACGTGAAGAGGTCCTTCTCATTCGTGCGGTGAGTTTGGTGATTTAAAGAAGGAAGTTCGTTAAGAGAAGATCCTTCGAGGCTGGATCGATTTTTGTCGCACGAACTGGCGGATTGAAGGGATACTCTGATACATAGTGCATTTGGTGATCGAAGTGCAGAAACGAAACGTGGAAACAGATACATTAACATCGTCACTTAGAAGCTTCGAATCGATCTAATATTACTTCATTCTCTCCTCAAAGCAGTGTTACATCAGAATTAGGGAGATTCTCGAATAAAATATACAAGAAACGTTATTCAGGAGTGAATAATTATTTTTTATCTTTTACTCCTAAAGAAGTATCATTCGGGGACTGAAGAAATCAGGAGAAACCGGCGTACAAAAGGATATTCGGGCAATCGTATTACGAGAAGTAAACGTGCAATCGGACAAAAGAACCCACAGAGTTTCTCGAGAGCCAGAAACCCTCCTTCCATTATCTTTTAAGAATGTGTACACGGCATCGGGACTAAAGGATCACGTGAAAGACCTCGGGCTCCAGAAGGATCCGGAACAAGATAATGACTCGGCGGAAAGCCTCAAACGGCATGCCGGATGCCACGATATCGCTCGGATAGTAGCCACGAGTGTAATGCCAGTAATCAACCGCAGTTTATTCGCGCAGTGACCGATTCTCGCTTGACCCTCTGAAAACCGCGACTTCAAAGCAGTGTTCCATCTACGTGCTTTATCCTGAGCCATCTATTCACTTCTTCCAAGCTGGTACATTACTCTAAATCAAAAGCTTGCTTACCGGTCCTCGAAATTTCCATCGCTTGCATTCAACATTCCTCCTTCATCTAAATACATGCCATTGAACACAAAGGAGGTTCAAAGCATGCACAAAGTGTCGAAATCTAAAAGCAGAGTTCCCTTATAATATAGACACAAAAAGTTCGCTCACGAGTCAATAAAAAATCCATCGTGCACATTCGACTTTCCTGCTCCCTTTAAAGACACGAGATCAAACAGGAAGGAAGTTTGAAGCAGGACCAAAGTCGAAGTCGAAATCGAGAACAGAGGACTGTTCATAAAGGATCAAGTACTAATGTCAACCAAGAGCATACAATGTGCACATCACACCATCGTGGAACGCCCAATGAAACATTCTCAAAATCATAATCATCCCTGAAATTCTACCTATCGCGAGCAGGAGAAAATGGAGGGGCGCGAGAGGTCGACCGAATGGGCTCTGCTCTTTCCCCTAAAAGCTGGCCTCTTCGCCATGAAGTCGTCCCTCTCCTCCAGAAGCGTAAATCGCGAGCGCGACAGGAGATCCTCGAAGAAGCACCTGGCGCCCAAACCCAGGATTCGTCGTGGCTCCTCCCTGTCCGACCTCGACAAGCTCCAGGCGAAGCCCTTGCTACCAGACGTCGTCAGGTCGACGGAGAAATGCTCCGAGTCGCTTCCCCATTCGCCTGCTCTGTCCAGGATGAACCTGCAGCTTGGTGGCGTGCACGTCAGGGGCAGCATAGGGGATCTGATGAACATGAAGAGATACGGTGGCTCCTGCTGGAGCGTCAGGAGCGAGACCCTGATCGCCAGGGCCGTGCCCTTGAGCACCGTCACCCCGAGGCAGAGCCCACCGATCGAGGACAGCACGGAGGATCTGGAGGACGAGGATGAGCAGGAGGAGTTTCAGGTATCCGGGAAGGTCCTCACCTGTGCGCAGAGGACGCAGAGGCTCAGTCGGTTGATCAAGAGGCAGAGGCGCATGATGGTCTTTAGTCCTAAGAGCATGAAGAGAGATATCGTAAGTCGCTGCAACGAGCTCCTTCTCTTTATCCCTGCGGTTGTCGATGAGGGGATATTAAGATTTTTCGTAGACGAAAGTATATGGCGATGTTTTGGAAAGGGGGATATATTCGATTGTGCGAAAGATTTTTTTATTCTAAAATACCAAGGGCTTTGAAATGAAAGGAGGATTCGATTATAGCTTCGTTCGTGTTTTATGGTGATTGATATTTAAGGTTTTATCTAAATACCCGCGGTGACATCGAGGAAGCGAGTTTTGTTAAGGTGGTTCTTGGGATTGGTTGTAATTTAACGGGGGAGATATTTTAAACTTATTACGAATGAGCATTGATCATCGGTATTTTTCTTTGGAGATTCGAGCCTTTGTTCTGTATATAGCTGTGGTTTTTATTATAGAAACGAGGAAATGATGCAGGAGTGAGTGATTAGAAAGATACATATCATTGAACACTGCGTACATTATGGTAATACACGGGAAATTAATTTGCATTACTTAGATAGGGCTTTTGCAGTGTGAGGTTTTTGAAGCTTCACTGTAAATTTCCAAGTCCAAAATTCAACCTTCGTCGCTGGACCGTCCTGTTATGTTTGTACAATAATCTCGGTGCTCGAAAATTTCCAGGAAATCCTGGGCTTTGGACATGTTTCTCTGACTCTGAAAATTGCATATCCCTGACAAATGTGAAACATTTTATTGGAAAATTTATGAATTTCTCTGAATAACTGAGAAACTCGTTAAGTTTAATCCATTGTAAACCAATTTTTTCCTCGCCATGATGCATTGCAAGACGTTTAAAATTTATTCACATGGTACCAACTTAAACGTATCATATGATTCTCAAATAAACATAACTTGCTGCCAGCACGATTACAAATACGGTTGTGCAGGATGTCGCTGTAAAGAAAATATAAGACTTCCAAGCAAGTATGGCAATGTCACGTACGTAGGACGTAGCACTGGATTGTAGAAGGCCAACTAATGCGGACAAACGGTGCAACGGCATATTTTAAAAGCCGTACATGTGTCTGCACACGTGAAATTGCGAAAGGTTCTTTATCGTTTTATACCTAATTTAAAGTTTATTTCATCCAGGAAGGGGAGAAACATTTCGTTACGTAAACAGATTAATCAAGAGCCTTGTAATGAGTTTTCAGTTTATTCGTCGATGAAACACAGGGAAATTCTCGAAAATGCGGCGGACACTTTGAATATCTGGTCGCACTGCAGTGCTCTCGGAGGATTATCCTGAAATTATCTTTCGTGAGGTACAATTTTCGTCGAATATAATCGCTGACACGTTCGCAGGCGTATATGAATGGACCGCCTGCTCGAAACAAACGCAGATACAAAATATTCATACGCGTATCTTCGTTCCACACCCTGTTCTGTATGAATACGTTTGGCGGGGGCAAAGTGTCCAGCTTACGGGAACAAGCTGCAAGATTAAAATTCGCACTCCAACCTACTTTCTTCTCCCTGCATACCCCGTGCGCGGTATTTCTCAGTCAGTGCATGAAGAAAATATTACGCCCGGCTTGTTGCAAATTTTTTTCTCATCTGCAATGCGTCTTCGTTCCGTGTTAAGAATAAAAATACAGTTCGGGGGCAGTGCTGATGGACTTTACAGGAATGAATGGAAGTTAACGATATGCTTCTTAGGTTCGCGACATGTATTTCCACATAGCCGCAACGATTGGTATTACAGAAGAAGGATAGACTATAGCCGTGTATACTCGACTTCATTTCGATCTGTTTATATATAATAATATAAATAATAACAATTTCATATATTAAGACGGCTACTTTTTATATAATCTTCCAAAAATAACGTAACACTTTACTATCTTTACTTTACCATCGCATAACGTTTTACACTTTGCGACAGTCGATCTTTTTTACATCATCAACCTTCAAAGCTGTGTATAATTCAATTTATCCCATTATCCAGAATAATAGACATAATAAGTGCAGAGTCGCCCATTGTATTCCATTATCGAAAAAATTTTCAGAAATTTTACCAATATCCGTTGCCTTTATACTCGAATAATACGTCCAATAAACCATCGCCCTTAGCAATGTTTAGCAGGAAAAGTGTCAAACCGCATGTTAAGAAATTGCATTATCGATTCAAGACAATAGTCCAGGGGCGGAAGGGAGGACGGGAACAGCAGGGGTGCCTCGTTAAACTTGGAGCAGCTTCCGCAGTCGTGGCGAGAGACACTTACGGTGGCTGAAATATTCATGGTACATCTAACCCCTCCTCCCTCTCGATACTGGGGGTGCCTTCATCGGTAGGTGGCCCCCGCATTTTCCTCCCAACAAACCCCCATCGCCCTGCTGCCGCCAGCCTGTATTCCGCTTGTCTTACTTACCGCAGGAACCCGACATATCGTCCTCTGAGATCGTCATTATTCACAGCGGATACTCGCACGCATTTCTATGATTCCATTGTCGAACAATAAGAGACGAATTCCAGGGATTTTAGCTGACCACTTTTGACGTTTGGTTCTTTTCGCTTGGGACGTTGATCGCTTTGTTAAATATACTTAGTTCCTGGTGGCCTTTAAGCGGGTTAATGATGCTATTAAACAACTGCGATACGTTCTTGAAATTGTAAGGAAGCTTGTGTGCTTCTCTGATACTTCTTTTTATGTTTGGAGACATTAGCAGTTTTTGAGATGAAAGCAACATTTGATATAGAATATTATATGATTTAATTGGGTTCGTGATTTTATTAAGTAATTGTTTCGTTTAACGTTGATAGCATTTGTGGTACGTGTTGAAATAACGAGCAATGACTAGTGAGTTTATCGGATTTTTACAGTTTGTCGATTAGAAGGTGTCGAGAGTTAGATTAGCGGTATATCTTTCATCGTACTCGGTATATCATTTGTGCTGTGCGCAGTATAATAGTCCTGTGTTTCGAGGTTGCAAAGACCAATGAAAATGAAGGAAAGTTCCGCTAGACGAATAGCCTGCTTGAAGAAAATTCTATCAAACCGAGATTTGTTTTTTTTGCACGTAAATATTTCCACAGTTCAAGAACGCTGACCTATCATCACGATGTTGTAACCGTTTAACCGTTCTTGAAGAAAGTGCTATTCATATACCGCTACCTTGGCCGATGTAAAACACTTATAGATGCTTCACAGGGTAATGCATTTATAGATGCATGTTGCGAAAGCTGATACATAATCCAATGCACCTGGCGGAATTCTAATTGGAGATGAAACACGAATAATATTTATAAAAACGACCAGTAATCTCGTAAAGTTCTCAAAGAGAAATCATTATGTGATTTAAAAATATTTATCGAGTAAAATTCTCCTAGTGTCGGCAAGAAAAATGATTTTTTCATTCAAAGTACTTCGGACGTTTCTATCATTTTCTGTTCAATAGCGTACTTCAACTTAGCGAGTATATAGGTAACGGCAAATCAGGCACACATTAATATCTACCGCGACATCTGGCCTTAACAGGGCAGAAGCTTACCGATAATATCGATTTTGCACGTACACGAGCCGCCGCGCAAATTATTTGGAAGGTGCGCCAAAGATAATACGTCGCGCGACGACTCCGTTCCGCATGTTTTAACAAAGGGCACACCAGGATTGCGCATTCGCGGAAACGCGAAGGAGTACCCGCGAAAGCATCGTTCGTGACTCTAATCTTACGGAAACCGGTTAAATATTTGATGTCCGCGAGGAGACAGAGAGCGCGAAAGCGCCGACGAAAGCTCAATGTTATCTCCTAACCCTCCCGCAAATATTTCACGAGCATCCTACATTCTGGATCTTGCAGATTTGCACAGTTTAGCGATGCATTGTACGTATACAATGTACACCATTAAATCGGAGAAGAGTGGATGCTTAAAATAAACGTAGGAGAAGCGTTCGATATCGGAGGAAGGTTGTCCAATGAGGGTTACGATGAGTATAATTACGCTTTAAAAAGCCTCGAAATGTCCCGGCACACAGGAGTAAGTTAAAATCAAGGAACGAAAGATCGCAGCACGGAGAAATGAGGCGGATAGTGTTGATTTATATTGTTAAACAAAGGTCCTTCTTCACTTCCTCTGATGATACTAACAGAAATTGATATTATTACCAGTAAAAGTTAGAAAACCGAGGCCGCTTCTTGTGACATCTTTGAGTATGCTTTGTTCCGCACCATAAACGACTAAATGAGTGATGAGTTGGCCAGAATTGTTTCAAATTCAGTGGTAGGATGGGCTCTATAATATTTTAAAAACGACGCAAGGGTTTCGTCTGTCGTTTTTACATTAATTTTCCGAGTTTGTAGATATTCTAACGTGCCTGCACAGTTTTCTTAATTTTGAGAATCCTTGCTCGATTCATGGAGTAAAAATTATCTGTATTTTTTAATCTTCGTCTCACGTTTTGAATGGATTTTTTTTAAACTTGAAACTTGAAATCTCCGATATTTAAGCAGAGCATTGTACAACGAAGAATATAATCAATTCAAAACGTTTTACTTTAAATTCTTCGATATTTCCCCTAAGTTATTACTTTAACTTTCCTTAGTGCATTTTTAAAAATCTTACGTGTATCGTACTGCTTCGAGAAGTACTTCGAGATTACTGAAAGACTTCATCGTCTACAATGCTGCTGTATAATTTGTTAAAGTATACAATTTTGCGTTCGAAAAAGAAGCAAAATGTAATACCGTTGAGCGTTAAAAATAATGAGATATATTGGAAACGCAAGGCCAATGTTAGAGAACATTTATAGCTTTGTTACTCGCACTGATGTGCCGACATAAAGATAGCCTTTAACGGCTCGTAAAAACACGTATCGGTAACAGAGCAGATATCAAATGCCATTCCGACTGCGCGCATATAAGTTATGCGTAAAAACGCGGAATGATTTTCATCCGAATTTATTACTGGAATATTCCAAACCCACTCGTCCAATTTATCACCGTGATGATCCCTTTGCTCGTGCAACAAACACGATACTACGGGCATAAAGTATTGCGTCGCAATTCACGGTTGGTTTGACGCCTTTTTAGATCGCCACCCATCAAATTCCTTCCCTCTCCTCGCACATCGTACGACCCACCACATTCGATTCTCTTTGCCTTCTTTTTCTTCTCATACGTCCAATAATGTTTCAAAAACCTCTCGTGAAACCTGAATTCGGATGAACCATGCGAAATGCCTTTATCCACGAATTACAAATCACTCGAAACAATGGACGTAATGTTAATCCGTGCATACAAGTTCAGCTAAAACGCCCCTCCACGCGCGCATACAGGTTTTACAATGTTAATGTTCTGCATTATCGGACCACGCTTACTTCCTGCGTACGTGACAAAGCCTTGGTTGTGGCAATCGCAACTAAACGTACGATATTATGTGTTCCTCGAGCAAAATGCACGTTCCAATGTATCCTTGAACTCGAAACTTTCCACGGGGCTTTATGCCACTCGCGTAGAACGCGGTGGGAGGGGTCCGTTGGTAAGACCGGGGCGTTCACCTAGCTGCCAGAAAAACAAGGAGATTTACAAAACCGTCAGAATTTATCGTTTCGCCGGCAAGACGGCAAACCTGCTTTCAACCCGATAAAGCTCAAGAAATATACGTCGGCCCCGCGGTGGTGCGACTGCAGGATACCATTGTACCTGTGTATCGACTTTCGGGGGAAAAAAGGTCGATATAACGTATACCTCGCGGAAGTACGCGCGAGAAACTTGCCAGCCAGAGATAAACTTCGACCCTTGCGAGACCCTGCACTTCCCCGAGCCGCTTTGGAAAATAAAAAGATCAGGAGGCCGCGTCGCATAATCCTCCTATCTGCATTTCAGAGCCCTCTCGTCGTCACCACGTAGATATATATATATATATATTTTTTTTCGATGACAAAGTATCCTAAGCCTGTTCTAAAAAGAAAGATTGACATCAACCGTGCTGCTGGTTGCGTAAAAAATGGTCAATAGCGGCCAATTTTTAACACGTGACGTGTATTTTTTGCTCGAGTGAGTCTCATTGGTATAATTACGAGTTCTTAGCACGTGTGAAATGCACATTTAGCACACGTAAATATTCATACGTATATGGATGATTACGTAAACCCGAGGTTCTTGGAGACGTTTCTTGGAGATTTTCGTGATATTATCTTGGTGATATCAAATGTACGTATTTAATACAAACTTTACTCAGGAATTCAGAAATCGAGCTTCGCTCGTCTATGACCATCTGCACGCAATTAATTGAACGATATGTGCGTATCCGGCACATTCCTAGTTATTTGCAAACCAAGAGCTGTAACCACCTGAATTGGTACCGTCGGGACATCCAATGAGATGTGTAAATTACAATCAACCCAATTGGGCCTTCGAACGCAAACGACTAAATACAGAAATTGCATCTATTCCCATACGTACACTAGAGTAATTAAATCACGTTTAATCGTGCTCGATTGCAGAGGGATTTTATTGAGATCCCACCATCCATTTATCGAGAGATTATACGCACGATATTGGACTTCCAAGAAAACCTTGAGGGAGGTGAACGTTTTATCACTCCTAAGGTCGACCGGTGCACTCGATAAGGTCGATGAAAACGATCGATCTCGTATTAGCCGATTCTGCGGTCAGCCAGAAGCTTAGTTTGCACACCTCTCCGCCGCCCAGTAATCCCCTGAATCCTCATTAACGCTCCCTTGATTGACTGACGTCACCAGGAAGACACCACGATAGCAAATCCGATTGCTAAAACGCTATCGAAACCGCCATTGTCTCGTAACTCGATAATTGAGTAATCCGGCAAATATCGTGGCGCACCGATTTCTCGTAATCGTCGCAAAAAGAAGATACAGCAGTTACAGAATAATCAGCGCTTCATTCGAGACTCACGCTCGTTAAAGCACGTTGCCAAAACTTCTTGTCAGATTAATCTCAGATCGACGTCGAACTCTTGCATGCGGGTTTGAAGAATCAAGATAAATATTTGTCGAAACGTCGATCGTACCCCGATGAACCGTCTTCCTTGGCGTCACTGCACCTCTTAACAGGGTACATTGACCGCAGAAGCAAACGCGCTTTAATATTAATAACCGTGGTACGAAAGCGCTCTTTTACCTTTCCGCAGGATTAAATATAGCATCGTTTAGTTCTGAACGAGGAGCATTGCTCCGAGGGGCGATTACCATATCGACGATAAGGATCGTCTTTAGGAGGCATTCAACTCGACAAAGTGAAATCCATCCGCCTTCTTATGCTCGCGATATAAACCCGATTGTAATCCCCGAGCTATCCGTTACCTCGAGTAGCTCGCTATTTACCGGGGACATCGCTCGATGCGAGGGAAAATTAAAGAGCGGCTTCTTGCTCTTTGAGGACATTCGTGCCCGTTGAATCGGCTCGATTGGTACTGGGCCAGATCCACGAGCTCGTTCCTTTTATCCGAGCCGTCAGGCAAACGAGAAGTCGGCCGTCTTCCCCTTTATCCCCCCTCCCCCCGCGCCCTCCTCCCACGATCGCCGCTTCTGGACAACCCGAAGCCGTACGCCGGCTCCTCCTCGCGATCGTTTCGAGGATATTCTTTCAAGCCCTTCTGGTCAAAGGGGCGGACACGGATCCTCGATTAAATCCACCGTATCTGGAGGAAATCGCCTCGAGTTTCGAACCTCTCCCTCTCTATCGCATCGAGGAAAATTTCAGGATTATCCGCGCGAGTTAAAAAGCTCGGCTTTAACGGCGTATCGAAGTTTGCGCTCGCTGCACAGCGCCAAACGGCCGCCCGTTGTCTTATCTCGAGCCACCGTACTAATGATCCGTTCCTCGAAATTATTCCACCGTGCACGATTCCAAAAGAAGGATTTCACGTCTCGTGGATTCGCAGGGGGGGCATTAGCAGTGCGCGCAGGTTTCACTGGAAATAATTGTCTTCGACTCTCGGATGCGAGAGCGTGGGACGTGTGGGGTTTTCAATCAGGGAGGATATTCGGGGATAAATCGAAAAGGAATATAATTTACTTTATGAACGTTCGCCCTGCGCGGTTGTAGATTTATTTATCTGAGGGAGCACGCTTCGGGAAGAATCTGAATGCGCGGCAGAGCAATGTTATTTCGCGGTCTATTCGATGAAATAATGGAAAAACGATGTATAGGGATATCTTGGGATGCCTCGACGAATTCAGCATGTTACGATGATTGTGGAACAGCGCTTTGAGAGGAGCTTCGATACGATTGTCCTCGATTTATGCTCGACGAAGATGTAGATTTCCACGCACTCGTAGCTTCAAGGAACACCGCTGGTCGATGATCATTTATATACTGATAAACGATCCTGATATTTTATCGCCCCATCGCGCCATTGCGCCATCCAGAAACCGTACTTGCGCTTTACGCGACTCTATTCCGCATCTTGTTTTATTCGCGGTTGTTCCAGCACCACCGCGGCGACATTATGTCTTTTTAAGTGTGCCGAACGACACCTTACAGGGACACCTTTATCCTCCCAGCTCCTCGCATCGCAATAAAAGTACGCCATAGTGTATCAAATACCAGTTACAAGGACGGGACCGATATTGATTTACTCACGTCAACGTACAATTCGCCACTTCACTTCATCGATTTTGTGTACGTGGAAAGATCCACATCATTACTCCTACATATTCGCATCGACGTCTCCCTTATTCTCTCTTTCGGACTCGAGCCTTGCATACTTGCGATTTATCGGGAAACCTTTATTTGGAATACGTTACTTATTCATTACAAATAATTCAAAGCGAAGTCTTCAAGCGTCCGTAGCCAATTTACTCGCTATTCCTTGTAGCCTAGAAAACGTTCTTAATTGATTGCCAGGAATAACGATTATCCAGGTCTCACGGTGAGGAGGGCGCTCGACCGTAGATCCGCCTTCCCATTTTCCTCCACTTAGCGAACGAAATTGCCATTGAATCCGATCGAGGAGCAATCCTTTGGAAGCCATAGGAGAGCACGTGGATAGATGCACGAAAATAATTAATGAGTCGATCAACGTATGCAGAAAGTGCAAAATATCTATTTATGACTATTATACGCGTAAAGCGTATATTATATTATATTGAGTCACACTGGAAAATGTTGAATGACGAATTGTCCGCTTGAGTAAGGCATATATTCAAATCGGTTTCTTGCGAGACTCTGCCGTGTAATGAATAGAAAGAGATCCGCTTAGATAAGGATTATGGTAATGCGCGTTGGTAATCGGGTAGTCCGCTCTCGAAAGGCTCTCTTAAGAAGTCATAACCACCTGGAAAGTCAGTTTCGTTATCCACTCATGCCTCCGTGCATTGGCCCTCGTGGGAATATCTCCGAATTTTCTGGTCCTTTGCTCAATGTGGCCCACAGGCGTTCAATGTACAAGACATTATGCGATTCTGGAACGGAGCCAGCTGCCGGACCGTTTTGGCAAGTACGAAAAGTCTGTGCATAAGGAAATCCATTACGTTCTCTTTGCGCCGCGCTCTTCTCTCGCTTGACGTCCCTTCCGTTCCGCATTATGAATTAAAGCGCATTTTTACTGTCCCCTTTAACACCGAGTTGGTGGTTCCTCAAAGCGAAGTATCACTGCGCGCCTGGCCGTGCGAGAGACTTAAAGTGCAATATCACGATGCACTCGGGACATTCTCTTTGGGAAAACTACGCGTTGCCAGAGCGTTTAGGTATGTTTGTTCTAACAAGAAGAATATCGACGAACACTCGTGGCTTATGATATAAATGATTGCAAGCCACGACAATTTTGATACTCTTCTTCTCTTCTCTCTCGATTCTTTCTTGTTTTTAATCTATTTCACTCAGCGCCAGATATTTATGTAGCGTCCATCCTTTGAGGTTTTAATGATTACTATCGATTTTGAGAATTCAGCAAATTTGTTTATACCTTTTTGAGGATTACAGTTGATAGACGGAACATTAGTTTGATCGCTCTAATTAGATTAAACGAATTGATTGTGCATGATACTCGCGTTCTTTGCTTTTCTCCAATATGTTTTCTTCTCTATGTCCTCCTTCAACATTTATATCACTTGTGTGATCTGTACGTTTATCTCTCGTGGTGAACTGATGATAAGACACGGGATGAGGACTTTTACAGGCAGAGTACTTTGGCACACGGTGTTCCTGATACACTCAGCTGACTACAAGAGCAGATCGCGTCGCTTTACTGCCTAACCGTATTATGCACCAAGGCATTTCGTTTCATTTTAGCGCTGCCATTGCCTTATCGCCGATCGTTAATCCTGTGTGATTTTTCGAAAGACGATGCGTAAACGCTTGCTTCAAATTACTGGCCCCTCTCTGACGGTTGAGCATCAATATACCGCGGAACGAGGTTAATATCTCATCATTGTCACCCCTCTGTTCACCCTATTTTCCTTTACGACACTTCCGATAAGATTATCCAATGGAACTCAGGATTGCTTCCAGGTCCGTGGCGCTGACCGTGCTTTAAAATGTTTTCCATGTGCCTGCACCCGTACTTGGTTACAGCTTCGCTCCCTTCGATCTAATTAGGTCAATATGATTATGCAGGAAAGTCGTGACGGTGACTGTTAAATAAGCCGTTCAGCATGGCTGGTGCCATCAGATTTTTCTATAATGAGTTTTGAAATTGGAGAAAAATGCCCAAATATGTATTGGATTAAGCGAATGAAATTTTATGTTTCTCGCTAAAAATGACTTTGAGTCATAAGGTTATAAATGTCTAGTTTTCTAGGTGAAGGAAAATGAATTGTGGATTTAAATATAATTTTTTTAAACGCAATTTCTTTGGTAAATTGTTCACATCAATTTTCCAATATTTTTTCAACCAGAATTTTTATCGAGCTCGTTTCTTTGCGGTATCATTACATGGCTATAAAAAAATAATTAGCCATGTTCGTTCAAGGCTTCAATAAATTATGCGCCTGTGTATAAAGTCTCGTTTTTATATACGTGGAAAAAATTTCCCCTCCGGTGGTTTAGCAGTGTAAAAATAATTCGTTGCGAAAATGGTGAAGAGAAAGTTAAAAAACTGATCCTGCAAAATCCATATTGGAGAGGTAATATGCAAAATTTGAGCTGGCAACACGAATGTATTCGTTGAATAGAGAATTAGAATACAAAATTTTGGAACGTATTTTCCAAGGGAATTTTTTCGGACCTACGAGCATGACTTTAATTTCTAATTACAATCGCAAAAAAATGCAGCTGTTTCTGCGCGCGTTTCAGAACTCGTGAAACTTTTTTGATGCTGGAATTATACAAACATTGTTTCATCAACAGACACTGTTTTTTTTTATTGCTGATTTATTACTATTTTTAATTAACAAGAGGAATCTATCCGCCTGCATTATTCGTACAAACTAATTGCATTATATTATCAGGAATTGTTGCTACCGCATACATAATATACAAGTTTATACCTTGTTAGAGTACACACTTATCTATACATGACCTGCTAATTAAAGCAGATTTAGGTTACGTATGCTTTAGGAATACGCTATAAATATTAGAGATAATTATACATTACTGCTTAAATATTCCAACTAAAGTAGCAGCGCGCGTGTAAAAGATCGTAAACCTGGTGTGTAAGCTTCATTATAATTTCCAAAGAATAAACGTCCCCAGGCGTCATGATTAACCGGCACATTAACATATATACATTAACCAGGTTCAGCTTGCGCAAAATTTAATCCCAAAACCGCAATCGCAAGTTAAGCGTTCCAGAGACACGTCGCGCTCTCTCGTTTCTCTCCCTTTTTCTTCTCTTTCTTTTCACGTGCTCCGATAAGTAGCGTGGCATCACGTGACCAGCATAACGCGACACGTAGTATAACAAGTATAACGCGAGTCCCTTATGGGGCCCGCACCACGAGCGCCGCTGATTCGAACCGCCGAGATTACGCTCCTTCCCGGTGGCCACTTCCTGGCCGCTTCTCCCAGCGAGCCGTGTGCCCAAGCGTCACGTGCGTCCGCGAACATTTTCGGCGTCGTACACGGAGCTCATATTTATTCATGAACGCCCACGGAATAATTAAAACGGTCTCTCTCTCTTACATACTCCGTATTTACCGGCGGCCAACCTTTGTGGCCCGTCTAAGCGCGCTTAATTGCAAATAATAATAGCCTCGTCACCCCCCGGTTGTCATTCCGGAACTGCTGGGGCCTGTCCTTCCTCGTTGTTCATTAACGAGATTTTTTGTTTATCCTCTTCGCCGGCTTCCAGGCCGTCCACGCTGATTACCTTATGCGCGCGACCCGCAGCATCCTCGCTAATTAGTTGGCCCACTGGCCCTCGTTCCTCGGAATTCCCACTTTTCTATGGCAAAGGAAAATGACCGTGCGGGGATCTGGAAGAAAAGAAAGAGAGCCGAGAGATGGACGGAGGGGGGAATAAGGCCAGCGTGGGAGATAGGGTGAATGGTGCTTTGGACTTTCAGGAGGGAGACTTAGGGCCTCGTCTTAAGGCGGTATTGCTCCAGCGGTCCAAAGTGACGTGCATAGGTAAAGAAACGAGAGCAGTGGCTGGAGTATAGCACGGTGCGCGGTTCCTTTGACTTTCGCAGGAGAGATATGGGTTCCGATCTCGGTTCAAATATTGAGCTTTATGGTGCAGAATGACGGTAATTCTGGATCGTACAAACGAAGGATCGAGAAAGGAAACTTGGGCTGCGCTCGTAGAATTGGGGGAGGCTCCGTCTTTGATAAATGTTCGGTGTACTTTAATAAATTAATTAGCATCCGAAGTTGAGGAAGTGGAAAAAGGAGGGAGAAGAGTTTGTGTACTCGGTGGTGGGTAGAGACTTGGTATTCGACGGGTAAAAACTCGATCCAATTACATCTTTGGATTTTTTCGTACACTCGCCAGCTCGGAATTTGCTTCTACGTAATAAGATATAAGTTCGCTGAGTTTGATGCTAAATTTAAAAAATGAAGCAAACGTACCAAGGAGAAATTATACGCGTATCGCACGGATGTTCGAACTTCCAGGAGAAGTACTCTGCTGTGAATTCCACTGTATATTCGAAACCATCTTAGTTAGTCGATATAAAGAAGAGTGGTTTTTGTAGTTCACGAGGAAAATCAAAGAGACCGACAGTGAAAAGCAAGTAACCTGGAAAATTGGGAACGACTATCCATGTTAGCGCAACGCGTTCGAGTCCGCCGACTGGGTTTTGATTTTTCCGTAATTCCTTTCCCACGAGGATTGCACTCTTTCTTTCTGTTTCTCTTTCTTCTCCTCTCTGTTTCTTCAATTCCTCGATTTTCTTTCTTTTGTCATTATTTCTTTGCTTCCCTTGATACATTCGACACAAAGGTCAGCTTCCGGATGGCCTTTAAATGCCTTTGGAATACGCGTGATGCGAAAACATTTTAGCTAATTGCACTGTCGTACTGTCGCCAACGTGCGGCTTGCGAAATGTACCGCGATGTAAATGTACAGAGGGGGGAAATTACGAATGAGCGGAAGCAGTGTTTACCTTTAAAATTCTCCTCCGTGTGAGTGTACATGAAAATGCAAATGACAAAGGCTTAATGGTTGACGTCAGCTGTTATTACTACGTGCCCAATTATTGAATAAACATAGAGCGTTAGTATATAGAAGCACGCACGATTTAATATATCATTCATACAATCAATCAATCGATTATACCAATAGACAATCTGTTTGGTATTCCCAAATGATAACTTGATCTTGACCTTTGACTCAATCAACCAATTCCGAAGATTATCCAAAATAATATCCAAAAATAACTAAAATTCTTAATCATAAAGGCGTGCAATGGATTAAAATATAAGTAAAACCACCGTCTAACAAAACTTTGATACTTTGCATATCAAACTTCTCTGAAAAAAACTCGATCCACATCAGTGATCAATACCATACTTAAGTAACACTGATTATCCCCATTACACATTCTACATTGCGCACGTTTTCTGTTTCAGGTGAGTACAACCATTTATTCGATTACCTCGAAGATCGTTTTGGTCAGGCCTGCGAGCTCGTCGATCGCAGGTGAGTCTTATCGACGCACAATGCTTTGCCCTTAATTACGACGACACCTGGGATAGGGTCGAGGGTCGTACATACTATTACGGCCCCGAATAAGCGTCTACCACGCGATATGGCGGGTTTACGTCCGCCTTTTAAGCACCCGCTGAAAACGTGATACGGCGGGAATAACCCGCCTGAGGAACATAATAAAGGTTTAACGCGTAATCGCGGGGCGTGTGGATCGTCGGTATAAAAGCGAGGGCCGCGGCTGCCCGAGGAACTCCTTCGTGGATCCACCTGAATTTTTCATTCACAAAGACACGAAGGCGGAAAGCAAAGCTTGACTTCTTCCCCCCCATCGTCGTGTTTGTACGCTGGTATAGACCGAATTTGAGCGCTGAACATCTCGAATGCTGATTATTGCGCTCAAATACCTACTGGAATTTTGTATCGAGCCTGCAATGCTCGTACTTCTTTATATACTCATTTATGATTAATGTAAATTGTGTCGAATAGGTTTAAGGTTTTTTCGATTATATAAAGCGTGAGAAGTTCTGGGGTGAATTGATAAATGGTCGAAGAGAAATCGTGGCAGGACACGCTGGCTTTATATTGAATACGATGAAATATGTGTGTGCCTGTTGCTTTGTATAATACCGTTTTAAATGTGCGAGCTACGGGAGAATTTATTATCCCTTCTCCGTACGCGTGAATATTGAGGCATCGATACTTAATCACGAATTACTTTTTCAGATTAAAAGATAAACGATCTGCCCGCATGTTATACGAAACTTACTACGTGCGAGCTATTTAAATTTCCTTCCAAACACTTTTTACGCATTGCAATTTTCTTTACGATAAGTGAGGCTGAGAAGGAATTCGACCAAAGACGGAAGTACGCCACATAAATTACGTAATTCAGGTGAAAATTGTACGAGTCGGAGTATTGATTTTATTTATGAAAACCTCTAAAACACTGCATACGCCATATCATTCGTTCCAGTTAACCAAATTACCCGCGACCATTGATTATGTCGGGGGAAATATCTCGTGTCATACCAGCAGCCCATTTTCGCACGAACCAGTAAGGCTCTGCATTTATTACCATATTTTTTCCTATTGCATTTACCGGAATGGCGACAAGAGCGGAATCTAGTTTGCCGCCTTCGTGGCTGGCGGGGACGAAAGGCACGTAAAAAGCGCATGAAATTTCATGGTCACACTCAGGAGCTAGGCATAGGTGTGTTGGTGGCGGCAAAGCAATATGTGATTCAAGGTTTATTAAATATTCATAAGACGTACCGCAATATACCAGCCCTTAACGCGGATTATTGGGTTTTTTTTTCACCAATAGCAGAGGCGAGGGAGGATGGAAATTTGGACGGTTTCCATAATCCAGGTTTACCGTGAATTCCGAGTGATTTATGCCTCCTGTGCAAAACTACATTAATAGAGTGCCCGCGTGTCTGTTCAAACCTGGATGCCACGTACGAAGTATTTCTCTGTATACACACATGCATATATACATTTTCGATCCATGTAGGTGTACATATATAAATAAATGTAACGCGTTCCCGGATAGTCATAGTGAGCAGTCATTTGGGATTTTCCAGGAATATCCCCGCATTACGCATGGAGCTTGTACAAACTGTGAATTTTAGGAACGAAGGAGAAAATTACGCTCTGTTACCGTACTCCACTAGCGGTTCGTACGAAAATCACTAAGTGCAATTAATTCATTATGTAATACTAATTCCCAACGAGTGATCGAGGACAGAATTTGTCAAGTTAGTGGAACTCGAATAAATATATCAAAGTAGCTTAAAAATCATTGCGCTCTGCGACGGTTTTTTTTATCTTAAAGATTCGTCGTGCTCGATTAAGATTTTTGCCTTAAATAGAGGCTGTTTTGCGTAGGCCAATTACGCTTTGGATAATACGTTGGTCAATCGTGAAATGATAAATCATCGGTTGGCCGTGTAACAACGCAATTAGGTCCGTTATTTCGATAAAGGTTAAGCACCGTGATTAACGAGAGACACCATTGATGGCGAAACGCGTGACGACGAAAAGTAGGTGACATGTTTTGCGGACGTTACTGGCAGGACCTTGACATTCTCCGCTGTTATCGTGGCCGCTTGATCACGGTACATTTCGGTAACGCATACCGCCGACGCCTTCTGATAAGGGCGAAGTTATGACATCATAAAGTCAGTTCCGTTTGGAATTATTAAATCTGCCATATTTCTTATCGCCCATTAAACCATTTCTCTCGTCCGCTCGTTTGCCGCACGACGCGGGAATATCAAGACCAACCATAAAACACGAAATATTTTAGAAATATCTCGTCGTTCCTAGTACTAACCGTATAAAATATGTTGGTCTATAGTGTTTGCATATTTTTCTAACCAGTGCCATAGCTATGAAATATTCACTTTAGCCGTATACTGAATATTATATATAATCTCATTACTTAAGGAAATCTGGTATTAATCGTCGCTGGTATTATGAAGAACAAGATGTATTCCATTAACACGTTCTTCATATCTGTTAAAGACTACATTTTGCATCGATGCAATTTTATTTACGTGTTACTTCATTTCTATTTATACTATTATTATCTATTATTATATATTTCTTAAGTCAGAATCGTTATTAAGTACGATTATATTTACTTAGGAGATCAGACATTAAACTTTGTCTTCCTTCACCCCCATTCGACTAAGCGGATTTATCTCTGGCTCTTCCGTCTATTGACTTACGTGGGCTACAGCATAAATCACGAACTCCACGTTAAGAGCTGAGACGTATTTCATTGCAGAATGTTCCAGCAATCCCATCGTAAAGTTATGTACATACGTCTAGAGACCAACGCGATAAGTCTAATATTTGTTGTCGTGCCGGTCAATACGTGAAATAGTACCGGGGATTTATTTTCCGCGGGACAGTATTGCGCTTTACGTATTATCACAACCTCGATAAAATGAATGACTACCGGGGAAAAAGTAATCACGAATATAGATATAACGGCAGAACGGGGCCGGCGTTTATAATCGGAGGATTTTCATATTTTAATATTCGCGACCGAAACAATTCGGTTACTTTAATATTCACGTTCAAATAATTTCGATATTTCAATATTCACGCTCTACTAATTTCGACCCTTTGCCCCTTACGATCATTGTTTCCTGTTTTCCGCTAGTATTTTTTTTTTAATCAAAACCCACTAATTTCTGAAGTACTAATATTTTTTTACTAACGTAAAAGACAATGAATAGTAAACTCGATGGGTGCATTTATATCGAAGGGGAACAAAACGCTTCCACAACAGGGTCGGGCTTCGATGTTGGACGTATCCGTCCGCGGTTAGGAATCATCGTCGTTCTCGTACGGTCCCTCAAATATCATTCTCGCGCGCACTCGCCGATCGCTGGGGCAAATCGAGAAGCGCCTGAGCGAGCGGCGACACGATATACATTTTGCGCCCTTGTTGCGGTACTCCCGCCGCTAAATCGCCGTTAAATCGCGGGAGAGCGGCTTCGGTTTACCCCGAAGCGAATACCAAATACCTCGCTTCGAATACCACCCTCGAGGAGCGTTCCTCCCACAGGTCTGCCCGTTCCATCGCGCTACGTTTCCTTCCAGCTCGTTACACGCTGCTGTAACACGAATATCCCTGCAATTCAGGAACGGATATTCTCGAGCGAAGCAAAAAAGCAAACTGCCAATGGGCGAGGTGATTATTAAACTTGCGTGGAGCTGGTAGTCGCGTTAAGGAGATGATGAAAAAAGGAAAAGAGTGAATGAAAAAAGAGAAAAGGAAGAGAGGATATGATTTATATTTCTATGGTTTACGGACGGATATTCCTGAGTAGATTGAAAAAAACACACTGCCATTAGGTAAAGTGATTATTAATCTTGCTTGGGCGTATGGTGTTCAAGTGTGTATTGGCGTTAAAGAGATGAGGAGAGAAGAAAAGAGGTAATAGAAAGATGAGAAGAAAAGACAATATAATCCATAACGCGAATTTTCAAGGCGGCTTACATATCATTACATATCATTTATTTCCCTCTAAAAACTTCGTGTAATTACGGTCTTTAGAGATAGTTCGATGCGTGTAATTATAAACAGAAAGACAGTAAATTTGATGGGAGTGGTTTCGATATCGGATATAGCTGTGATTAAAATTAAAAGAACAAAGTCCGCATATCGGTCGGTAGTAGTAAATTTGAATTTGTTACAAAAGCATGATCAGTGTTATTATACTGAATATTTCACGTAATTTGCAAAATTATTGGATGTTTATACGAGCTTGTTTTCGGCCTAAAATTAATCTACTTTATTGATCGATTCAATTTTAATTGGTGCGCGAAATGATTGCTTACGCGGGTGTTCATGATGCGGGACATGAAATGTCTGTAAACAATGGTTAATAAATAACATAGCGCTTAATTAATAAATAAATTCAAAGTTCAAAATCAAGTTAAATTCAATCAAGGATCGAAATGTAAACTTTTATTTTTCTACTCCTTACAAACAATAGATTTCTTGGAGTACACATTATAAAGTATATTTTCCCGCAAAACACGATCAGGTTGGTTTTAGAGGTGTAAAATATCAATCCAAAGATTCTTCGAGTCGCACGTCACATGTATTATTACTGCTGGAATGAAATATTTCAGATTTCCTGTAACAACTAAACGCTTCCTTCCTGGAGAAGCGATGTGATCAATCGTTTCAAATTTGGCAAATAATTCAAAACAGCTTCCGAACCATCGATAAGCCAGTAATCCAATCGATCAATGAACCGCATACAGATAAGCAGAGCTATCGATACCGTAGGAAATATTGCCAGCGATAATTATAGCCTTATCAAACATTACTCTGGTGATTTTGTAAATTCTATTCATCCCTGTTGCTGGAAACCAGAGCCACGATGATCAGCGTTAGTACAAGTCGAAAAATTTTGTATCAATCAAAACTACTGGTGGGAAAAAGGCAGAATCGACGTATTTTATAACCGGTGCTCGTTGGCGCGGATAACAAAGCGATATTCCAGCCGGCAAATCTGCGAGCGTACATTTACAGTGAAATTGCGTATTGACCGCTGTCGACGATAGTTCATCCAATTACCAATTTCGTTGTTGCTTAATTTCGCAACATAGTTGCGTATGCGCATATTTTGGTGACACGAATATGTGCGCATCACGTACGTATGTGGAGAAATAGCAGGAGTTTCCAGGAACCACTTTGTCCGACGACTAAGAGAATATGTAGAAGAATTATGCGACTTTCATTCTGATGGCTGCACAGATTTCTCTGGACACGTTTCTTTATCTTGATATTTTATTCCATACTGCGCTGACTCGGCCAAAAGACGGATCATTTTTACCCCCCTTTTGCAAACTCAGTAGTTTCTCCACCACGAATATATTTCCCAGAAATGACTTACGTTTAAAAAATCGCAAGTTAAAGCTTGAATTACGATTTATTTTAGTTCTGTATCTTATCAGAGCTATGCTTAGACGAATACTTTCGACAACTTGCGCTCCTCGAATTAACTCAAGAGCCAATATTAATCGCATGCCCACAGAAGCAGGCTATTCCGAGCTCATCCACGAGACACTGGATTTTCAGGAAACGACGTCCGCCTTCAATTTCGAAATTGACGGCTCGCGGACATTGGCTTAATAGGGGGTAATTTAAGGTCGAGGGTTTAGAGATCAGGGAGAATCGATCCGTTGGGAATACAGCCAGGAGAGCACTTGTGCCTACGGTTTCCCTTTCGACACGAAAGACTCCTACGTCTTACAATACCACCGATCCCATCTTAATTAATAACGACACTAGTATTTCAGCATGCGCGAATGTACCTTAAACAATAATAAGCGCGCAGTTGCACGTGGAAGTGCTAAAAAAAAATCCAAGCAAAACTGACCAAAGTCTAATGGAAAAAAAAAGAAAAAAAACAAGGTACATAAATATACAATACATAAACACAATACAACACGCATAGAATAAAGTGTACAAAATGTAGGAAATTATCATAAAGTGATTAAAAATACCCGGAAATCGGTAGTCGCGCGTCACGTTAATCGTCCCGCTGTATCGAAAGGGTTGATCTGCGATAAGCCCGCAGTCGCGAGAGAGATTGACGGTGTCGTGCGGCCGGCGTGTGATAGCGGACCGTCGAACGAATCGTTTTGAAATCCGATGCACAACGGGCCGGGATCCATCAAAGCGGCCGACAGAGTTCGTGTCTGGTGTCGCCTTACCATCGCCACGTTTTCATCCTCTCTCCTTACCGGGCGCTGGCGCCCTTTATTCGGCGCGTATCCTCCGAGCTCTTTTTGACACGTCGAGCCGGGGATAACGATGATCGTCACGCGAACCCACCGATGTGTAGCACGGCGAAACGATTCTGTATCGTACGGACAGAAACTTGGGCCGGATCGAAGAGTGCTATCGGTTTTCGCACGAAATTCGGCCCTTAATATGGAAGAGGCATATTTTTTCTTTTACCTTCGTTATAAAGATCGGTGCGAAGGATGGTCATGATTTCTGGCAAGTATGTTCGCGAGATTTTTAATGCTCGAGTTCAGCTTGCTTCCTTCAGCTTTGTTATGAAGGCCGATGCGAAGAATAATCGGGACTTTGGATCATGACATAGCGCTATTATCGGTGGCGGAGTAATGAATGTTCGCGAGCTTTCGACCGCTCGAGCTCAGCTTGTTGTTTTTTGCCTCTATCATTGGAGGTCGATGCGAAGGATGATCGCGATTATGGATCCGTGAGCTTAGGCGCCGTTATCAGTGGCGAGGTAATAAATGTTCGCGAGCTTTCGACCGCTCGAGTTCGGCTCGCTTCTACGCCAAGTCGAGATCTTGGCTGGTGATAAACCAATTTTTCGTGCGGGGTGCGGAAAGATGATCGATATGCGCAATATTCGCATTCATATTTATACCCCGAAATAATGACTGCACTTGTCGCTCACGGCCGCGGTTCGTGTACCTTTTATCGAGTTATTCACGAATGCATATAATCGGATTATTGTTACTTCGGATATTTTACCCTTTAACCCTCGTGCCTTCTTCTGTCACGGCAGCCCTGCCGTAATGATAGTCGTCACGCGAACTTTACGCTCTCCTTATGCGTTTGCAAAGTGAACATTTTGCTCAACACTCTACCCGTTCGTGCATCGCTCCAACTGATATAAATCCTCTGTATAAATATTCATCCATTCACGCGCTTCTTCTCGAGTTAATTGATAATTAAGGATAATCCAATTGTATAAATTATGTTATATTCGAAGGTACTTTTTTTTTACGCTTAATGAAGATTCATCGAAACTTTTCATGCAACATTCTGACAAAGCATACAACGATGAATACGTGAAATTAAATCTCAAGAGAAGACCGCGTTATTGTGATTTAAAGGATAGAAAAGATGTGCGCGAGGAGCAAATGCGATAACAATACCTTCGATGAAAACTGTCGGAGGTTCGATCGGAAATTGGCAGCTGTCATTTAACGGTTCTCTTTCTTCTGCTACTTCTGACGTTTGAGAAGACACGCTAAGACTTTGACAATAGCAGACAATATTCTCCATGATATTCTTTGTCCCCTTTTTCATTTTCTCTCTTGGAAAAGCGAAAGTCTAAGACGCTCGATTTTGATATTCAAAAATTCTGCCAAGATAGTGTATACAAGCACATTTTGATAAAAGATATTTGGAATTTTGTAATATCAGCTTTTCGTCGTATTCGAATCATTTCTTTAGTCCAATTCGATTGGAACACTCTATAAAAGTAAAGCTCGCTTATATACCAAGATATTCCTCCTAGTTCTAATTTATAACAATTTACTTTCAACAGGTACACACCATTTCTTTAAACGCGCTAGAATCATTTAAGATAATTTCTTGAATAAAATACCACTGTAATCTTCAACATGAGACTAATATCCCAAACATTTATTGGCCCTATAATAATAGCCTATCGTATTAACCTATTAATAGGAAACCCAGAAAAAAAGAATATGGAACAGCAACAGTTAAAACCACGCAAACCTGGGCTGGTCTCATTTATGGAACCGCGATACGCGGTGGTAATCCCGAAAATTGATACCGAGTAAAAGTCAATCGTTCGGACATTGAATGACAGGAATTTCGATGATGGTCAAGCGGTCCGGATTGGCTGATCATTGCTATTCATTACGTTAATTCATGCCTTCCTGTCTGGCAGTGGGCAATACTGCATCGATGCAACGATGATTATATGCCAAAGCGTAAATATCCACCGACTAGGTTGCGGCTTCGCGAATCAGCAGGTGCCAACAGACACTTTCAACCATCCAACGTGCACAATCGAGTACGAAATATTCTCGAGGCTCGAGTATAACGGAAACACGCGGCAGAAGGCCGAATCGACGATATCACTATCGATGTCAAAGCGTCAACGGTATCGAGTTCGAAAAATACCAGTGTCGGTGTCAAAAAAGAATCGATCTCTTTTTACAACGTTTATGTGGCTTCGTAGAAAAACGACCGACGGCCTTTGAAAACCAGACCGAGAGGCTACTGTGAATAACGAGAAATCCGGATGGTCGTAAAAAAGTCCTTCTGCGTTTGCGAAAGGTCCTTCGATTTTAACTTCAGCGCATGATAGATATCCGAATCTGAGATTTAAGCGATATCGATGTCGAGTATACTTCGAAGTCGGACACTTTTTCTTCGCGGTTATTGACTGACATTTTTTTCCTCTCTCGACACACCATTTCATACGTTAAGGGTTTGTTCGCGTATAAAAAATACGCCTCGGCCCTTTATTCATTGCTCTTCGCTCTCCCGCTGGGCCAATCATGCAGATTCTTACCAGCTTTCACTTTATCACGCGTTTTCAGGCAGATATGAAAGCTGTCCAGAAGAATGATCGGAAGCCGCATGTTGCTCGCGCCTTATGTGTCCTCCCTGCGATATTTAATTCATCGTAATCACGTTACCCTCCCTTCGATTTTATTTTGTCGATGTAAATCTGGGAGCATCGTGGCTGCCCTCGTAGGGCTTCCCTATGAATTATTCACAGTAGCCTAATTAATCGTGTACACTCTCTAACGAATAGCGCTTCAGTGGAAACGTAACCTGAATATCCCGTAATTGAAGGAAGAATATTAATACGTTGTATGAACAATGAAGTCCTTAAACGACACGCTGAATTTTCTTGGGCAAATTTGCGTTTGGGAACAGTCCATTCCGATGTATTTATAGATCTGGTAAACGTTTGAGGAAAAAACAAGAGAATAGTTACTGAGCACGTCGTGTTGACCTATTCATTCCGGAAAACTGTTGCTCTTACGCAATCGCGAATTGAACTCTAAGCAACTGACAAACCGTTGAATGTGAGGTTTATAATATTTATGTAAATATCTGTCCTTTTTTAAATTGAACAATAATGTTTCAATCAAACTTTATTTAGAAATTAGTAACTTTGAATGGGTAATGCACGGATTTAATTGAAATTTCGAGGTAAGAGGAAGAGCTATATTATTATCAGTTGAAAGATATCAGTCGAATGGTCGTCGATATTATATAATATCATGATATAATCGTCCTGCTGTGGTGAGTAATATAACCAACAAAACCAAACAGCACAACATTCGCACAACACGTAAACGACAAGTACCACACTCGTATCACATCGCACGTCATTTTCAGAATTATCCTTATCGTTTCCGAATTCCTGTTTCCCATATAATTCCAATTCCGATAATACTTCTCGGGAATAATCGTATCGTGGATAATGGATACTTTGCCGCCCTACCATACTTGCACGAAAATTTTCATTCCATCGAGAACGCTCCCGCTTATAATCCAAAATAAGCTTCAATAACCGTAATGCCGTTAAAAATGATATTCAAGGGGGAGCCTGCCGTGAAATATCCGCGACCGGAGCACAATCGAAATTATACGCCCCGGGGAGGAACGTGCCATCGCGAATTAATCGCAATTAAATGACGACGGCCGCGCCGAGATAAACCGTGCCGTTTCGCGTAATCGTCGTAAACGAGCGCAAGGCGCACCTGTTACCGGTCCACCACCCGAAAATCGGCCGCTCGTTTCGAGGACCGTTAATTGCATCTAACGGGGAGAGATGTAGAGGTAGAGAGAGACAGGCAGACAACGAGAGAGAGAGAGAGGCAGAGTGTGTGTGTGTGAGAGAGAGAGAAAGAGAGAGAGAGAGAGTGAGAGAAAAAGATATAGAGAGATAGAGATAGAAATAGAGAGAGAGAGGGTGTGACACAGAGGCAGAGATAGATGTAGAGAGAGCGAGTGAGAAAGAGAAGAGAGAGAGAGAGAGGGAGCATGATCGCACAGTATGAACCGATTTGTCCCCTACAATTTCATCGAGGCTTCATTAGATCCGCGGACGCCCGATTGAGGGCGATCTAACTGCGTGTCTGCGCGTAAAATTAGCATGCTGGTGTACCCTTTGCCCGCACTCGGCCCTCTTAATGCTCCCCAATGTCCCGCAGGATTACCGCCCGAAACGACTGGTCGAAACTCATCGTGCCCGCTGAACTGTAGCGGCAGGGACACTGCCGTTGGAATTAGCGCTCGTGCGTAAGCCACGTGGATGCCTTGAATTTTATTGGGAAAACCGGGACCGCATGGGCCGCGAGGTTGTACGGGAACCAGCGACCGAATATAGACCGTATCGATTATCCGTGCTGTTTTTAGAAAAATCAAAATTTCATACGGCATTACGCAATGCTGAATTTAATGGCAAATATTAGATGTAGCTGGTACCTTGAATATTATTGGACGGGGAAAAAAAAATTGTACGGAAATATCTGAGAGGTAAGGAGGATAATCCGTACATTGAAAATAGAAAATAATGTTATCCATGGTTTTCTTAACACACTTCTCCTTAATTCCATGAATTTCTTGTATACTTTTTTAAGCATTTTGGTTAAGATTGTGGACTAGATGACGATCAAAGACATGGAATTTAGTGCGGTTGTCAGCGCGATCGCCATCCGATTAACGAAAACGGACTAGTCTCGGATAATTTCAGTAGTCCCCGTGCAGCTGGAATGACAAATCGCTCCAACATCCGCTGTGTACTCCGAAGTCAGCCTTAGCTGACTTCTACGTTATGCAAATGAGTACTCGGTCCAGTAGATCGGGAAGTTCCAGGGACAAATCAAGGAGCCCCTCGTGGTTCCGGCAAACCGTTCCAGCGGAAACGTTTAATAGAAATCGTCCACCGCGATACGTTCGCCTGGCTGGCTGTGGGAAGTTAAATTAGTACATTTCAATGAATAATTACGTCGGTAAGTTGCGCTCCTGCGCGTGACGTTCTCAATTACGCTGATATAATTAACTTGTTTTGGGTGAAAACAGCGGTAGGCAGGATGGAAATAAAATCGGGGGAGTGTAGCCTGGGATATGAATCCTTTGGAGGTACGAAAATACACAGATAATTTTAGCTGTAAACCGAGGAAGAATTTAAGGGCACTGAAAACGTTTTAAAGGTATGCATTAGGGGCAATGAATTTTCATTCGCGAGAAAAATTCTTCTAATGATCCATTCAATGTTAAAAATTGCGTATTCTACAGAAATGCAATTTCATTTTCTACCGAATCAATATTGATGTCGCTCTATATTCTGCATTGATTGTGCATGCCAATATCGTTGAATAAAACGGGATATCGGCGCGTCGATACGTTAGACAAGTTTGCGTATCCTTGACGGGCCAACTATAAAATCGATACTTCAAATTCAGATTACGCCGACGCCGCAAAAATTGAAAATCTAATTAGCCCATGCCTACAATACATCGACCGTTTCCGCGTCATAAACCAACGAATAATTCTAATCATTTTACGGTCTCCATCGTCCATCAAGGTTGTAATATAAAAAGCCACTGTCAAGTGCAGAATTCTCTTCAAACTTTGATCACCGCGATGAACGGAAAGCTCTTTATTATAATAAATAGTTTCTAAAAATTGTACTCTGATGCATTAGCATAACTTATCAAGGCATGGTTTCCAGTTTTTACTCTGCTACTTTACTTTGGTTTTCGTTATAACTTTCGGTTAATAATATTTTTTAATATCGTGGCAAAAAAGTTATGTTGCTTTGGAAGGCGGTAAGAGGAGCACACCATAAAGCATTATGGTCAAGACTTTACGGAACCGTGTAAAACCGCGTAAACTTTAGCTGACCCAGTTATTATACAAAATGCGTTCTTCTCTCATATTATACGACGTTGGCTCGGCGCAGGGAAATAATCAAAGAGGGAATTCATTAACGTGCTAGCACCAGAGAATTACCTAACAGGTTATATAATAAGTGTGCAAAAATTAAACAGCACTGTTATTACCACTATCGCTCTAATGATTTTTTAAATATTTTCTATTATTTTACAATTTGTAATGAAGAAATTACTCAACCTTTCGAATTATCGCAATAGCTGCAATTAGTTATTACAATATCAAGTCTCTGTTCTGAATCTCGAGATTTGATATAAATACCACTGAAAAAATATAATATAAATATATATAAATAAATATAACATAATACAAGATAAAATATACTATAAAAAAATAAGGTCGGTTACTAGCATCCTAGTTTATTCCCAAAAGCCAGTATTCTTTCTCTGCTGAATTCTCACAATCCGGATCGTTACCGCAGTGAGCTGTAAAGGTATACTCGCCGTTTCTGGTCTTACTTTTTGCCGCTGTTTCTTCGCCATCCCCCGGGAGATACTCCGCACTATATTAATATTAATGAAACGTCCCGTCTGGAGATTAAAGCGTTACTGCATTTTGAAAGTTTTCCACCGATCCTTCACTTTAAAACGACATCATAGGATGCAAATCTTTCGCGCCGAATGTCTCAGCCGTTCAGTCCGATGAGATTCTCCGGCAGCACTTTACATCTCTGCCTGAAAAATTCAATTATCCGATGTAGTCATGGCTTTTCTTTTTCCAGCTTGGAGATAGATACATAAATAGCCTTTCCTTAATCTTATACGTATTCATGAATTCAATGGCGTATTCTTTAAGGGCATTGCACCGCTTAAATATTCCAGAGCGGTAACCTTATTAACATCAACGTTGATCGATCGAATACGAATATATTCTTCGTATTTACGCGTATTGCTTCATACACCACGTTTCTCTCCCTAAAATTATGCGTCAGCATTTACAGCTAGAATGGCAATCGAACGAGCGTCAGGTATTCTCGAATAATGTTGTCAAGGAAGCTCCCTAAATTATCCAGGCGATAAACGTCTGAGAAAATTTATACGTTTCGAAGCTATTCGTCTTAGGGCGAAAGATAAATTACGGCGGGAGAATTTGTTCGCCTAAACTATACGCGAGTCGTACGACTTATGGAGTAAACGGACCTTGAAACTCTGATCCCATCCCTTTTTTTTTATGCCTATACCATAGATCGTAGCCAATTGCCTTTCCACGGGATAAAGCGTTTGACTTACGACCCCACTATCGATCTTCCTTTCGCAAAACCGTTCCTTTACGACGATTAATTCGCGCCCCGTGCGATTCTCTGTGTCCGCCAAAAATCGTGCGTAAGGAATTATCGCATTGCCGATGTTTCAGGCGTCGCTCTTTTCGCGGATAAAAACAAAGCCACGCCACTAGGGGCAGCCCATCGGTCCCGAATTTAAACTAGTTTGCTGAACACGTTCCCGTGCATACTAAATCTCGGAAGGGATGTGACACCAGATGCCTAGGAACTCGCAAAAAAAAAAGGAGAACTACGAGCTCCCCTTCCCCCGAAAGTTGAAGCGCCGTTTATCCCGTTTCTCTCTTTTCGCGAGTTCTTCTTCTTTTCCCCTCGGGACGCCTTGATTAATGGCCACTAAGGAGACACTTGTATACCACCGGTAAGTGCTTATGCTTCGTTATCCGGAAAGCATAGCCGCGTAAAGAACGATCATTAAATTTCAATTAGATGTACACTGTACCCAATTTACAGTGCACTTTGTCCACAGTACTATTTAAATATCTTGTATAAATCCGTACTTGATTTATTCCAAAATATTCATTTCCATTCGACACGGAGTACTTTCTTCTTTGATACTTCCAAAGCGTCAGCATAGAGAGTAAAGAAAATTCACATATTAAAAGAGGGAAGTAAGCGAGCGAACTGTAGTTGAATTACTCGAAACAACTTGCATCGATGTAATGTTTACTTCCCATAGTTTTACGGATGAAATGGTATAGCGGATTTCCTTAGCTTAGAATCACGTTAACGTGGCAAACCTTGTTAAAGAAAGTCCGATGGAGAATCATAGGGACGCAAGGGGCCCTCGAAAGTTTTGGTTCGGTGGTAAACGCGGTGGAAACCGGAGAAGAACGGACACAGACGTGCATCGAGGACAAGGCCAAATTATTGGTCTCCTCTTTCGAGCACTATGGCAGTCCTCCAGCAATCCGTGATTGGTGTCGTAACATAACGACGGGTTCGCCTATCCGTCGATTCCAAGTTCGCTTAATCGAGGCGCAGCTTCTCTGGGCGCGCAAACGCGGATTTGCCCCAAAAAGAATCCTGGTCTCGATGGAGCCTTTGAGAATCCTGCTCGGTTTCCGTTCTTCCCATCCACCATCGTCGATATTTCTGTGTGTCGGATGAATATTCGAAATACGTGAATATTGCATAGACGCCAGGGGATCTCGCGGGTCTCGGCAAAGTGCATCCGGGAGGACCGATATGACGCGCGTGAAAAGTCGTCGCAACGGAATCCAACGGGTATAACATATGGCGCTGGATGGTCGCACGCTCCAGCGGGAATATCTAACGCGCCATTTACCGCATAATATGCATCGGAATCTCGGATTCTCGTCGCACGGCCGCGTAAATCTTTCGAGGTGCTCCTTTCGCCGTCGCTTTGGACGAATGATCCGTGTGTGTAAGAAAGGGAGATGCCGCGTGCGCCAGAGAAATTGGTATCGAATGCGGCATTGTATTGCTTCGAGAAGGACTCTAAGTGTTTTTTTCATGTACGGAAAGATGGAATGGGAGTCATATTTGATGGGATTTGATTTTATTTGGATTTAACAGAACGCGTATCCAATGTCTTGTTATCTTTTAGTAACGGGTAGACTACGAATATTTCTTATACCAACGACGATTATATCCCTAGTTCTTAAACTGTTTTATATCAAGATGTACGATCGTGCAATTCTGAACTTCTTTTCGCTCTTTTCTTACATTTATGTTATATGAATATGTATTACCATTCCTTGCGAATCCAGCTTAAAGGTGATTAAAACTCATTACTTGTACCACGCTCAAAAATTACATTCTACCTAAACTCAGCGACTTTTTTTGTGGTGCAGATATTGTTAGTCGTTTTTTATACACTTTGTACGCCTGGTTCCAATATTGTTCCCACCTCCTCCCGCCTACAGCCGCCATATTTCGTCCTTCTTTCTTTACTCCCGACCTCCTTCTTTCCTCGTCGAGCCACGCGTTTGCAACAAGGTACGTGGTACTCCAGTGCTTTTAAGTGCTTTCCGCTGTTGATACCGAACTACCGAAAATCTAGCCGTCGTGTATCTGCAGTCTTTTCCCCGGGTGATCGCGGCTTCCACCGGAATTTCCTGGCGGAAGGAGTATACGTTCTGGCTAAACTCGTAAATGCTCCTCGTCCTCCCATTCGTCGGCATATTCCCTGCTATCTTTCAGCAATCATCTGCATGATACATGTTTTCCAAAGACACTGGCCATGGAAGTTCTTCAGATTTACATTCTAGTTCCAGAAGACCTCTGGTTTCTTGGCTAAGTGGATACGCTTATGGATCGAAATTTATGCAAGTTGAGGTACTAAAGGTCTCTGCGCGTTTAAAGATAACTACGGTTTTGCCGCTTTATCCATTTCCAAGCCAGCCCTTTTATCCAGCCAACTTTTATCCATTTCCTTTTTCCCCTACGACCTACGGTTTGAAACAAAACTGGCCAGTTGCATAAATAATACTGGACGTGCTGGTAGCGGAAGACCTGATGTACGCATCGAAGGGAATATTTTACAACCCGAGGCAATTAGTCTCCTGTGCGTTTTAATAGGAGAAAAAATGTCGTGGCGGGAAATACGATGTAGAAGTAACCAAGGTATATATATATTATTCCGATCGTGCGACGCATTATTAATTACGACGATACCGATGGCTTGGATTATTTTATCCCCATTAATAAAATATCTGCCAGCATGTTTTCACATGTGCCTGGATAGCGCTGATAAAATGTATTATTCGCATCGAGATACTTATCGCCGATTATTTGCAATAATGTATTATGCTGCGCAATATTCGGGGGCATAAATCGGTAATTCCTGCGACAGGCAAATGCATGGCTTATTCCAAAAGCCGGATATTCCCGTTCTGCAATTTTTCCGATTGCCCGTCTGGCCTGTAAGCATTGTTTCCGTACGTTTTTAACGCCGTTCTCGTTTCAACAGCTTATGAAAATTTTCGGGACTGCGCTGTCCCGTTTATAGAGCGATAGTAGTGCAATAGCCCGGCGTACGTATTTACGTACAAACGTGTTGCGTTATGACCTCTTGGCGATCGTCCAAATTCTCTGGCGCCGTTTTTAGCACTCGTAATCGAAACTTTGAACGACCATTGACTCAGAATCCTGCGCGCAACCGGGAAATTGTTATGATAATTAACGCGCCCATAACTATTACCGCCGCGAGTGAAATACACTGGGGAGATAGCTTTAGACGAATCGCGCTTAGATTGTACGATAAAGAGAAGGATGAGAAAAGCTATCGCGACATTATAAGATAAGTCTAGAATTTATTTTTGTATGAAAGGAAATGAGTTAGGAATTTGCTATTAACGAAGAGTCACAATTTTTACTAGAGTATAGATAGATAATTATATCTATATATCTTATCATATTATAGATATTCATATCTCTATAAAGAATCGTTCAGAATGTTACGCTTAGATGTTTCGATGCAATCTTTAGACTATAACCATAGATCTGCCATAGCTTAAACAATCCCAGCTTCACGCATTCGATATATAACACTCTCATAACGCACAAAATATACAAAGGTCCTTGTTGGACTGCTCACAGAAACTAACCTTTGTCGCCTCGGCTGCTCATCGAGTCCCTTCGTCTTATAACCTAAACCGCTTAAAATTCTTCCTCCCCAACCGACGGAGTTTACAATCAATTCATCTGATCGTTCGCATTTATTATCGTTCATTTCACTCCAAACTCGCGCGAGACAATCCGCGCCTCTCCCGAGTTCCTGCAAAACGTGCCCAACCAAAATCGTCCGCAAACTCGGTCACCCTGTTTCGCATTTCCTCTAATTACCAGGCCGGCACTCCCCCCAGGAGCTCACTTTATCCGCCGAGTGACCGAGCCCGAGCGGAGCGTGCTTTAATTTATCTATCACGGTGGTACCGCAGCGGCGTCGCTCCGTCTCCTCGCGATCGTGCACCGAGGAGTAGGAAGAATAAGCGTGGGGGACATGCAAGCACGTTGGGGCCACGTTCCCACAGGTCCGTTTCTTTCATAACGGCACGCTATCTCGACGAGATATAACCCTTTGGACGCGCCACAGGCGGTGCTCCAGGCTAAATTGCGATTTGTCCCCACGATTGCACCGAGAATACCAGGGCGGTCTGCCCTAAGCAGAAAGGATTACTTCCGCGCGGAAGCGCCCGAGTGCCGGTGCATTTCGCGTTGGGCACTTTCGGCACCTCCTACCTTCGAATCGATCCTCGAGCCTTCCCTTCTCACGAGGAACGCGCGCCCTCCTTTCGCCCTTTCGCCGCTAGACCAAAGGGAGGCTGGCCTGGGTCTGCACCTTTCGAGTGAGGCATCCTTGAATTACGCGGGCCTAATTTAACGCGGAATCGCGCCGTGATGTTAAGGGAATGCAGGGACTCGCGGAGATATGAATATCGAGATTCGAGGATGTATCGATGTGTGCTTATATGGAAACTTAAGTTGGAAATATGAGATAATGTGGATGGATATGAATTTAATGCGTATATTTGGTAGGTATTTATTTTCACGGCCTTTTATTGTACAGTAATATTAATCGCGGATAAAATTTCATGGAGAATTTAGTACGATTTTTAAGGAGCACGAGCGCTTTGATGTAAAATTATTTATCTAACGATTTATCTAACGCTTTTGCATGTAAAATACATATACTGTATTCATAAAGACTCCAAAAAGCTCAAGGAAGAATTAAGAGTTTTAATTTAGTGAGACACGAAAAAAACATCCCTTAATATTTCAATCGATAACGGACCATATCGTGCACTCTTTTTCCTCTCGAACGACGGTATATAATCCCATGTTGTATCATTCGTCGTGTTCGACACTCAAAGATCGACGTTCGATGACAACGGGCGGTTCTCCAACTCGGTTACTAACGAGGGATGCTCGAGATGGTTTGTTGGTTAATTGAGTTATTAGAACGAAGGGGTCGCGACGCGGGTTTTCGCGTCACGCTCAGGGCCGAAGTGAAACAGCCCTCGTTTACACAACTGGCCGATAGGGAAGAAAGCAGGTATTTAATCCCGCCCCCGTCTCTTACTCCATTCTTTCCGTATCTCGCACTATCAAGGACTTCACAGGACAATTCATTAGGGTGTCCACTTTTAGAGCTCGTCTCAATTTATACGTAATTGTTCCTCGCGGGATAAGTAGTTTGTGCGGTAAGCCAATTCGTCCCATTGTAATCCGGTCGGATGGAGGAAATCGAATTAACGTTAAGTGCCGGCGGACCGTGACAGTGGCAGTGTACTTCATTAGTATAAGCAAAGGGCGACGCACAAAGCTTTCTTGTTAATCGAGCTATTATCGTGAACTCTTCGCGAGACCTTACCGATTTCGATTCCCCGCCTTTCCTCGCGAAGGTAATTAAAGAACTCCGGTAAAACCTGAGATATTCTCGTTCCGCGGGAATACAGTCGAGGTTATCGTCCTCTAAGCTCGTCTTCGCGCTATTAAAAACGAGAAATGTAACCATAGACAGGAATAAGGAAACATCGAACGATCGGTGAATCGCAATACGTGTAAAGCAGAAGTGCAAAGCTTCGGGATTTTCGATTTTGAGGGCGTTAAGATCCTCCGCTCCTCTTTCCTATCGTTCATCGACCATCGTAAATTGCGAGCCGCGCGTCGTGTAAACTGGCTATCGTTTATTTTCCTACGACGCCACACCTCCCGACATAATGCGAGGCCACTTTTGCCAAGAATTCAACGAACCTTTTTTTTTTTTTCTTTTTTTGAATAGCCCCATACATTCGCTCTTCGCGCTTCTCGCCACTCTCTCTCTCTCTCTCTCTCGCCACTCCTCGCTTTTTATCCCCCTTAAAATCTGGAACGACGGCCGCGCCTGGCGTAGACCGATTCCCCTTCAGTGTGGATATTCAGATTTTGTTTGCACACGAGAAAGACTATGGAGAATCGCGACGCGTACTCCGGCTTTTGAGCCTGACGTTCTCCGGACCGAATGCCTCGCCTTAGCTCCTGCCTCTTGGCCAGGCTCATAAGAGATGCAAAACAGACGTCGCGGACTAGCGGCTACTTAGGCAGATCTTCGGTGGCGGGCCTGAAACTTTTACTCGGCAGCCGCCGGAAGAATACAGATGTACGCTCCTCCGCTGCGAAGCATCAACTGCTTTTCCGCGCGTTGTTTAATAGTCCCCTTCTGGCGTACCGCGGGACTATTTTCGAAGTTTCTTGAATAATAAACAGTCCCGTTTGAATAATTCCAGCAAAAGTACGACATTGTCTTATGGGAGCGTTTGTACAATGTATTCCCTTTGCAAAGAGAGTCCTGGAAGTAATGTCTTTGAATAAAAGAGGATATTGGAAATGATGGTTTGTGTTATAAAAATGTTCTATGTCTACGCTTTATATAAAAAATAAATAGTTTCTTGGCGTGAAAAGATTTAAAGCAGTAATAGGAGAAACTTGTCCAGTCTTATGTGAAATATCTTATTATTTTCGAAAGGGGAACACGTTTGGCGGTTGAGTGTATTATAGTTCTTTCTTTATTTTTCGAGAAGTATTCGTTTCTATTCTCATGTTGATGCTAATCGGTTGTAACTCAATTTTTGTCCGATTACTATTGATTTTGGATACTAGATAACGTTTCGTGCATAAATAAGCGCATTAAATTGTGTAACATCCCGGCGTTTCTATGTTTCAGTATAACCGAACGGAATTTTTCATAATATTCCTCGATGTACAACGATCGGTGCGGTAGGAAATATATATATTCGAATCGATGCAAATTCTCATACCATGCAGTTTTAACCGATATTAATATTGCGGTTATATTGTGCGTAAGATGAAAATATGCGATGTCCACATATGTTCCGTGAATAGTTCAGCCGCCTTCTATGCGCCTCGCGTTGTCCGAATTTTGCAGATCCTGCAGACTGGAAAAAATGTCCACTGCAAGAAAATTTGATTTTGAAATTTGATTTGAATTTGAAAAGAGATTAATTTGATAATGGTATCACGAATACGTGGATAACAGTCGATTTCGGAAATGTATCATTTTCACGCTGCAATTTTTAATCATTTCACTGCCTGATGCGCTTCAATATGAAAGTATCAGTAATGTGCAGTGCAATTTTCATGCGATTTTCAGACGCTTGGATTAATTGTATCAACGGATAAATTGAAATTGTATTTCGTTATTTAATCTGTTACTATATGACATATAAGAATAATTCGATGGCGTATCAATTTAGTAAAAAAGTTTTATGATTCATATTAATGGTACATATTAATGGTACACATTAATTTGGTACATACTAATAAAACTGTGAAATTATATATATATACGTTTGTTGAAGTCGGACGATTAGTATCTATTGTATTATCATCATCACGGCTAAGCTACTTTGCTGCAGAATATAAACGCTGTCAAGACTACATTGGGTTTATCGATTTTGATAGCTATTAATTTAGCCTTACCGCATATGAGAATGGAAAAAAAAATGATGACACCTTTAGGCTTTATTAGGTTTTTACGATAATGAGGGTTATGTATTACGGAGATCCGAACGTTGTCAGGCACGCATGGTTAATGAAATTAAACCCTTGATGGCTTGGCCAGTGCTAACAGTAAGGGGGTCTCGTTGATTGAATCATCATTCCTTCAGCTTTGTAAACATAACAACCGCGACTTACAATGTAACAACGAAACATTGTACAGTAAATATTCAATCTGAGAATATCAATAATTTCGATGTATCAAAAAGACGTAGGATCACGCACGGTATAAGAATATTATCACCTGTACAGAATATTTAAAATATATAACATCGAATAAAAAAAACGTAAAGTCAACCGCGATCTTCACATAATTTCCGATTTATCGATAATCCAATAAATTTTTCTGGCAAATGGAAGAGATTAATACACAGTGAAAGATGCTTTCATAAAATCCACATGTTCTTCGATCACGTTGTTGTGCTATTTGGGTAAAAAAACCAAGCTTGATATCTCAATCAAGATGAGAAATAATGAGCGATGTTAGCCGAGCAGAGACTCGTTCAGGTGGAAATTAATTTTCTTGTCTCGCGTTTACGGGAACGATCGATCATCGACTGACGCGAAAACGAGAGATGGTTCAGTCCACTACAACGAATGTGACCTTAGAATAAACGAGCGCAGACTTATTTGTACCTATAAACGATTGCCACCCCATCAAGTCGATCGGCAGATAAACCGGCGATAATTGGCGACGACAAATTTGGCCGTTGACGAAAACAACAGCTGTACGTTCTCGTGATTCCACTGAATCGCCATTTGTATATGTTCTTATAATTTCGATTAAACCTCGAATAAATGTGCACAAAGCAAAATAAACCGAATTGTTTTTCATAAAGCCCTCGAGTTCAAATCGAATTTTATTTAAAACGTGCGTACTTTTGTGAGACAACTATTCTATCTGTGCAATAGATTTTATAAATGATATATAACTATAATAATATGTTAGATTGATCCTGATTTTGATTGTACTCATTTTTCTTTAACAGAGACACCTGCTTTAAACAACTTCAACCGAGGTTTAAGAGGATAATATTAAATTGGAATCGCAATTGGACATATTAAATTACGTATTGGGTTACATTAACAATTTACTATTATCACTATACGTTTTCCCTCCAATGAGATATGAAAGGACAAAAGATATGTCCCCTACGGAGGCATTATCTGAAATTAGAGGAAAATACAAAGGATTCACGGTAAGCTCTTATCTTAATAAGAGCCCTTATCTTTCAACTTCCTGAAACATGCATTAAACCACACGATCCAAAGGGATCGTTAGGTAGGTCGTATAATCTGCTCATTTAAATAACTTTAGAATACCATTTTAAGCATAAATCTGAGACATTTGGAATTAATCATTATAATTCACAATAAATTGCTTTTGTTTTTCATCGCGGTTTGTAGAAATACTTAACATCTTTAAGGAAATGTGATATATTTGGCTTAACTTACATCGCGACAAAAGTATTCGTGTATAATCAAGATACTTTTCATGCCTGGCTTACGAAGCTGATAAATTCTTACGTGACTAATTGTTAGACGCTATTCGGAACACATTCCTTACAAGATACGCTCGCGGAAGATTAAACCTCGATCGGAACGTTGGCAAGCACGAGCGAATGTCGATCTTTACATATCGCTTCGCCAGCTGCGCTTCCATTTTCCATTATTTCAACGAAGCGTGTGCTTTCAGTATTTCTAACGGCTGCAGATATAATGCGTATCTCAAATGAACGCCGGGACAACAATTTATTCTGCCGGAAAGGGAATGATTATCCTGAATCCTACAGCTGCCTCCTATTCTCTCCGACGATCAATACGGATAAAATAGCGGTTAAGCTCGTGCACTCTTGCCCTTTAATGAAATCCGCGGACAATTAAAACGAGGCGAGGCCCTTTAAAGTTCCACGAACCGAGATTCGCTTTAAGAAAGCGATTATAATTTCCTTGGCCGAGTCGCCCTTCGTATCGCGATTCACGATGACCCGCGAGGAGAGCCAGTATTTTTAATATTCCTTGGAAAGGAATGGCCCGCGGAGATACGGGGATTAATTATAAATTTCGCTACGAAAGGAATGCGCAACGAACGTGTCGCGAAATCGATTGTCGAGTGCCACTCGGCATCCCTTGTCCCTCCTTTGGACCTTCCCAATAATAGCCGCTATTTCCATTGAACACTAATTAGGTACTTTCCGGCTTACCTAACCAATCCCCTGCCGCTCGCTTCCTTTTGTTCGAGATATTTCGTCCTTCTCTCTCTCTCTCTCTCTCTCTCTCTCTCTCTCTCTCTCTCTCTCTCTCTCTCTCCTAAAAACCAAACCCTTCGATCGAGTAACACGCTGATTGGACGATATTCTCACGCGACGCGTGTGTTTAATTTGATAGAACTGGGAAATATGGGAACGCAGCGTGATTTGCAAGGAACCCTTGGGAAAGCGTATTCCACGAATAGGAGTGAGATGAAAAGTCGATATAAATTTATTACGATCATCTCTTGAATTTCATCGGAAGCTACTTTTAGTTTGTACATTACTTTCGCTTAACATCAGGTTGGAATACACTGAAGGCAAGCTAAGATAAAAGATGTATTATTTGGAACTGAGTATAGTCGTAATTATTAATCTTAGAAAAGAAGGTATTTGTGCGGTACGTATATCTATGTATATTAAGAAACGGTATTGAAGTTGTAGTAAAGCTGTTGGCGTATCGCCGGATTAATGTTACCTACTCGGAGGTGCTTTGCTCGTACAATAGCCTCGCGCCTTAAGCGGAGAATTTTTCATATTCCTTTTATTCTTTTCCACCTACCTACTTCTATCCTATTCCGCGCTTATTAGAGTTATCTAGTTTCCTTGTGTTTTTCGTGAGTATATAACATTACGGAAACTAATATACATTATTGCCAGTATAAGAAGATGGAATAGGTGTTAGCTTTAAACATCGAAAAATGTTCTTCAAGGAGAAACTTTTGCATCCGAATTGTTTCGAATGCCTTCGTAGCATTAATTGCTTCACCCATTGTGCAAACACGAATTAACATTGTAATAACACGTCTAAGATTATATTGCAAATTTATTTTACGCCTATCGTAATATTATACCTAAATATTTTACACCATCGGATAATATTTGGGAATAGAAGGTTAAAGGAAAAGAGTCGCGTATTCGGAGAAACTTTCGATTTAATGCTCGGTAAAGTACGACCGTTGGTATTAAAGGTGTGTTTACCGCGAATATTTTTGTTTTCTTCCGGGAAACTTGCAATATGTCTATCAAAGAGATTTATTTCGTATAAATTACTCGTGTTTACATACTGCGAGTGATTTTTAAAGTAAGAAGACTTCTTAAAGATTATTTAACGTATGGTAAGGTGAAATCGGATTGTACTTGGGTACCCAGGATTAAGAAGATACAATCGTGTCTTTGGAGAAACTCCGAATTTATCGTTCAATAATTCTAAACTCTATGTACAATGTTCGTACTTATTAAATATACGTACAAGTAAATTTTACAAAGTTTCGCAGCTATTAGCTCGCTATTCCTCGCGATCTTGAAAACATACCTCGATCGCGAGAAATATCGATTGCCCGGGTCTCACCACGTGGAGGTTGCTGCGACTAGAGACCCCCCACCCATCCCTCCATACTACGCACGCAACTAAACTAAACGCACTCATTCCGCCTTACGAGAATACGCTAAGCACTCGATCCATTCGATCGTTCATCCCACTTTCCAACGCGTAAGCAGTGATAAAACGACGAAAGAGATGAAAGGAGAAAATCGCGACGCGAGGAATTCTTACCAAGAGCACCAGTAGTTCTCGCGAGCGCGAGCGGGTCCGACGGGGACCGAGAGAGGCCACGGCTGAGAGTGGTAAACCAGGCGAAGCGCACGCTTGGTCAGGCGTGACTGAACCAACCCTGCGACGCCGCTTCCCTGGACATGACCTCTCAAAACCGTCGGAGGTCCACAAGCACCGCGAGAACACAGCCTGGGTCCTGGAAGAATTCGGGACACTATGCTCAGACATATGGAGCGCAAGACGAACGAGACTGTAAAGTTAAAGAGAATTGTACTGCTTACGTTTGAAACCTCGCATACCACGCCTTAAACTAGATGCACTCATCCGTCCACGCATACATCTTAATGTATAGCTAATGCTAAGAATTTAATACTAGCGTCGCTCTTCGCTCTTCGTTCTTCTCTCTTCTCTCTTCGGTACCAAAGCTGAAAGCTAGTAAAGGGAAAAGCAAGTTATTAATAAGTTAGTGGGGCACACACAAAAATACGATAAATGAGGAAAGGAAGCGATGTTGCTCCTTCGCTGGGATTGCGAAGAATGATTCTCGTTAGTTCGCGCTGCCTTATATAGCCTCTGGAGGGCCAGCGGCCGTGCCAATCGCCGTGGTCGCTCGAAATCGAGAAATTTCGTCTTGTCAACAGACGCCTTGCGCCAGGTCAATGCTCGTACATTACCCGACAATTCATATTTCACCGACTTTTACTCGCTGTACCTTCGCGAATCCTTATTTTTTCCACGCCCGCGATGCACGTGCGTACATTCCATCATATTTTACGAATTAATGCAGGACCGAATGCGTATCGTTCGATTTAATCGATTAGAAAGAATATCGTACTCAGGAATTCTCGTACTTCGGAATTCTCAAGTTTGGTTTTTCCTTCGTGCAGTTTAAAAAAAAGGTCAGCAAAGTCGGTTTCCGCCGTCTGAAACAACTCCAATGCAAAAGTTTGTCCTCGAAGAAAATTTTTTCAATTTCCTTGTACTGGCAAGCTTCCCTAATATTATATTCGCTTGTCTCAATAAACAGTGCAACTAAATATATCGATATATATTACACAGACCATAATTATAAGGTTTTGCGTAGTTTTTAAATCACGCGTACATATATGTCGATCGTAGAATCGATAAATCAGGTCCAGCCGTTCTCTTGCTCCCCTTCAGCGGTATGAAAAATTAAAGATTCCGGGTGTACACGAATGTAATGCTAGAAGTAGACAGTTCGTACTCACCAGTCCTCAATCATGCTTATCACCCGTTGCCTACCGCGCGATAAACCAGCCCGCTGTTTCTTCTTTATTCTTCTTCGATAAGATCACCCTTCAGAGTTTACGGGCCTGACTGTTTTTTCGCCGAGTCCCTGGAAAAATTCAGATCAATCAAAGGGAAAACAGAGGTACCCAAACGTACCTGAGGGAAATGTTTGTCGTAAATATCGGGCGCGTTTTTTAAACCCAAATTAATCCAATTTCCCTGGGCTAACGTGATTTATTATACCACTCATTTTTCAGATATGGGTCAAGACTTAATTTATAACTATAACACGCATGTACCATGTACTTTAATGAACATGGAAAACGTATTTAGCGTTCTCTAAAATTTAATAAAAAATACCTATAAACCATTAACCCGCATAAAATTCTTTATATTCGAATGACAAGCACAAACGAATTTCCTTAGTGCATTAATCTTCTAACCTTCATCGAGCGTTAGTCTACTTTCAAAGCGTTTGCCCTCAATATTCCCGCGGTTCGATTTCTATCTTCAATCGCCCAATTACTAACATAAGCGCCGTGCGAGTATCGACCAGTGCAACTTCCATTTTCCAGTGCGCGCACGCACCGGGTGCGAAAAGAGTTAACGCGTGCAAACGGATAAAGTGGGCCGCGTCTGGAACAGTGGCGACTCACGAAGGAATGACTAATTTATAAAACCAAGCCCTGCAACGTTATCGGCACGCGTTCCACGGTGCAATTCGCGACGGGATTATCTACGTGAGATTTAATCAACGCTAACGTGTCGGATCGTAAGCGTCGATAAGTCTCGTATTGTTCGCGCGACAGCAGTCGGCAGGTAGGCGTTGTCCCACATAATTCACTTTTCTCGACGCGGTTTTAACGCACGGCTCGATCATGACCGTTATAGCTGCTCTCCACTTCGACCCCCTAATCACTATTGGCAGCTATACCCACTACAAATCCGCGCATCGCGTCAAACTGGCGTTTACCAACAATTATTCATATCAGGCTTCTCACAAAAGAAACTTTTGTTCTATAAAGAATTAATAGACGCACATTTTTTGTTTTATATTTTTTTATTGAATTATGTATGCAGCTAGAGAACTATGGAAGATAAATATTACAAGATTTCAGAGATAAAGTTGTATGTTTGTAGAAACATTGCTGAATAAAACAGCTACGTGCGGATAGTGAACGACGCTTCTGGGAGAATCTAATGTTTATCCCTGTCTCTAATCTTTTTGCCTGAATTTCATCATCGTATACTAAGGTTACTTGGAACTTCAATAACAAGTATTTAGAGTATACTATTATGTAAGAAAGCAATACGCAGCGAAGTTCCAATACAATAATGATTCGGAGATGGTGAAAGTTGAAATCGAGTTTCCTCGCAGAAGTCCAAGAATTAGATAGGAAAGGAGTTTAAGGTAAAAGTTATGAAGCAATCAAGAACCACAAAGAAAAGACAATTGTCTTTCTAATTAACTTACCGTTCGAGTCGTACTATATCCCTTATTCCCGATATATAATTGCGCTATCAGCTCAACTAAAGTCTACCTTTCCAATAACCCAAGAATCGTAATAATGAATGGATCGCATAAATCTCAGAGTTACAATCGTAATTAATATTTCTTAAAATCAATGTTCATATCATTTTCATTCGCGATACACCTCAGAAAGCCCTGATCGTAGATCAAAGCGCTCAGGACCAAAAATCCCCTTGTGACTCAATACAATTTGATCCGCTTGTACTTTAAATTATCGGAGACATTTTTCAAAGGCGTATTTCTGATAATTAAACGTGAGAGGAACAGCTGGGGAATTTATTTGATTCACGTGTAGGATCCGATCTCACTGCATCGATAGCCAGTGACACGATTTCGAAATGTAGAAGCACAAATGGTTGATCGTTATCCATAGCCTCGGTATATCGCTCTTTAATTACCGAAAGTTTCGGACTCCACGAATCTGCGCACCTGCCCCCTCTCAACCTTCCTTAAGGCTTAGCCTTTATCTGATTCCGTGCCTTTCCGCGACGATAATGCGCGGCCCACACGACGTAATCGCGTTTTGGAATTGTACCACCGCAAGGCGTCGTACCTCAGGAGTGTAATTAGGTTCCAGAATTACATCCCGAAGGCACGAGGTGTAACGCGCTGGGCTTAATTGAATCGCGCCAACGCTCCCTCCGCCGCGAGATTGCACTGCTTTTTGCGGCGGAGCTTCTTCACGCGGTACCTTCGAGGATGGTCAAGCGATGCTATGTGTTAATGGGGCATCGTTACTGCTAGAGGCTGTCGTGATATTAGCAAAATACCAAACAGTATTGTCACGTCAGTGTCTTTCCTCCCCGCTTTCTTCCTCTTACAAAACTATAATACTGATGTAGTATCGGTAATATTACTATAGTATTACAGTTTTGTGATAAGAAGAAGGAAAGGAAAAATGAGAGGCAGATTTAATGAGAGACAGAATGAAAGGTTAGGGGCTTTGATTTTTGCTTCTATTTAGTGGTGATAAGAAAGTGGCGATGAATCATTCGATTTTCTTATTGCATCGTTAATCAAAATGTTGAAGGGTATTAATGTTGGTATGATATTATATATATATCTGAATGTCTATTCATCTTACTTTCATTTTAACGCATTGCGGATGGTTTGCGAGTATCACCGTGCCACCACCTACCAGATCACAAACGCCTTTGTAATGAAGCAGAGTCTGCACTTTTCAGTCTTTACGGCAAATCCACTTTAGTCAGACCACAAGCGTAAACACGTCTTTGGGTAATACCATGACCAACCTTTCTGTATTCTTTTTTTTTTCATTTTTTCCGCACAAAATGATTATCATCCTTCGATGGTAAATGGCCCTCATTGCTAAAATAAATGTTTTTCAGGTATGCACATTAATGTTGTCGATAAAGTCGCTCGCGGCACTGTGACGAGGAACGAAGACAAGAGTTTCGGTAATACGATTCTTTTCCGATCCATACCTGCCTCGGTCTCGTTTCGCACTGTCACGTTCGCGTCTAATTAAGCACTAATCGGAAAGCGTGACACAGATTTTTAATTGGAAAGCCGGTGTTATCCTAATTATGTGTACGAATTTGAACCGTCGCAGAGTGAAAGAGACATTTCGACGATCCCTCTTAAGGCCGACCGACTGCCTTTCGAGAAAAACATGGAAATTGAGATTATTCATACGGTGCAGCTACGCAGCTCTACAGATGGATGGTGCATTGAGAATCTAAATTTATCCTCAAGCTCCGAAATATACCGGTAAAAACAAGAATACACACGATGTCCTCTTATCGACCATAAACTTGCTGGTGTATAGATAATTTACGTAGTTTATATTTCGGAATAAATGCCCCCAGTAATGAATTGTGCACTGCATTCTCTGCTGGATTTGGTCACATTCCTGTTGATTTTAGCTCTGCCATTTTTAAGTCTGTAGAATAACGTGGAAGTTTGCGGAGAGCAAGGATTTTTACTTTTTTTCTCCTAACAATACTCGTTGAAATGCTCAGGGAATTTCGATTGAACTATTCGTAGTCTTTGGTCACGCAAATTAACTTTGCGCTCCCGCCGCTTGGAAAGAGATCAATCAATCGTATTCAAGAGCGCGGTGCTATAAAGAGAAACGATTTAATCCGATTCACGTGAATTTTAGGTTTTACTTTATAAGACTTTTAAGTAAATCTTTGGTCACGAGTTAAACTCTCGTGTGAGGTTGGACATTTATATTTCCCCGTTACACTTACGGTCTTCAAAACCGAAGCTCAACGTTTCCTATAAAAACAGCATCTTTAATTATCAATATTTGGTACACTGCACAGTTCATGAAATATGGTTCTAAGCATTCGTAGCTTTCAATGTTAACATATATTTAAAAACCACTTCTATCCAAAAACGAGAAAAGCGTGATCCATAAAAAGGGACAACGGATCAGCCCTTTAAGATTGGTAACGATCCACTTTGGCACGTATGTGCATTCGCTGGATAGCTTTTAACCATCCAAAACCCGAACTTCTTCTTCATTATAGCGCCCTGGCCACGCTTTGACCCCAACTCTTGTCTAATCTTATATTATAAGACCGTAGAGAGAGAAAAAAACGGGTATAATCAAGAACAGTTCATTTGGCAATTATAGAGCGGCTCTTTGATCTGCAGTGAACCGAAAATCTCGTGCAAAACTTTGACCGATATGCGGCAAACCGCGTGGATGAAACGTTACTCGAAGTTTACCAGAAGTTGTAGGGGATTAACGTGGCTTATTTCATGGAAACCTGTACGTGATCGTTACGGTTTCGTTAATACGTGTCGTGCGGTCTCTTCCAAGGCGTCAAAGCAGCGACGCTGACGTGCAAAAGGAAGGAGACAACCTGCCAACCTTTTTTCTTCCCTACGCTTCTTTAACGACCGACGGTCCGAGGGACGTAATTACCTGCCATTTTCCACGTAGAATCGTCCGCCAGCAGCGCGACGTGGAACCCTGTTACCCTTTGAATACTCGCGGTAAACTGGGTGCGATTATAGTAAAATACGATTTGATTATCATAATGCATCATCTCGTGACTCACGAGATCGATTAAAATTTGAAGTTTATTTCTTTATTTATTTATTTATTTATTTATTTAGAGAGAGAGAGAGAGAGAGAGAGAGAGAGAGACATTGTGTAATACACGAGTTAACGCATCCTGATTTAAATCTCGATGAAAGTATTTCACTTCTGCTTGATATTCTACACCGACAAAGTGGAACCGAATGACACACTCTCTAAAGAATCTGAAACTACCGGCGATCAAATCTGTTATGGTTTCATAAATGAAATATAACTTTTAACTGTATTATCTTTATGAGATACAATCCAGTTAGAGGCATACAATTCTGATAGCTTTCAATAATCGTTGTAGGTATCGGTTTAATTTGCTCTCTTTAAAGCATGCAAATTAACTATGATGATGATACGATCGATAAGCGGGAAGTACTGTACATCTCGTTCCGAATCTGTTTAAAAGTTTATTCAGCCTACCGATATTTTATGTAGAAAAAAGTGGCACTAATCGATATCCTTTAATGAGTATTACACAATAAACTATCGGGGCTGCGAAAATTATGTAACAGAAAATATTGGAAAGGGACGATTGCAAAAGTTCGCACAGGGAAAAATTTGATCGACATACCGATCGACTATACCTTTCATTTACGATGCGTGCTATAATATAGGGTTGTGTTTTCTTGAGTATATCGTGGATGGCCCCTTGAGGTGCAAGAAAAAATGAGCGCCACCCTCGAACCTATCTGGACCTATCGGCCCCGATTACGAGGGCCGACGTAATTGACGGATGACCATGGAGGCTCCACCGCGAGGATAAATCGAGACTCCCAGAGAGAAATCTCCCCTTCCGCCTTCGCCACAAAGCCCTTCCTTTCCTGGCTTAATTCGAAATACATTATCCGGTCTCGTCGATGACTGAAAAAATACCGGCGTTAAGTCAGTACGCCAGTCTGTTTGCATCCCACGATTTTAAAGTGGAACGAAGCCGATTGCAAGATAATCATTGCCAGTGCCTGTCGTGTTCGTAGGTATATGATAAAGTCGATGTAAAACCGAAGCCATAATTTCGCCCATCGGCTGAGAACATCGTCTAGGTAATTATTTTGTTTACAACTGCGCATCGCGTGTCGCGAGCGTAACAAGTGATCGCTTACCGATAACGACTGCACATTGCGAAAAATAAGCGCCGGGTAAAACTGGAGGACGTGTAACTTATTTCGTCGTCGAGACATTGCGATGCTTAATGCCAAATTATTGGCAGTATCTCGACTCGATGTGAGACTCGTATTTTCCTTTTGTCATGGCGAGTAACAAAGCTTGCCCTGGAATCATTCGAGAAGACTCGCTGGGTACATTGTATGGGTGAGCCGCGCTTGGCGCGAAGAGGAGGTGCGAAGTCAAGAAAACAGATAGCCCGTAGAATCTTGTAAACTATTGGAGAGATGAGAATCAATGTCCGTCGTGCTGGGCAGAGCTGCCGCGATACACCATCGCGCCGATATCAAAAGTACTCCGAAGATGGGAACTTTGCAGCCTGAAAGTTCTCGGAACTATCGAACGAAACGCTCCCGCGCAAGGTTTTAAGAAAACTTTTCAATTTGATCTTTTTCTTTGGCTTCCCGAGTTTCTGTACTTGAATCGTGTTTTAAGTAAATCCATGTTCGTCCGGGAAACGAGACTTCGGTTCTCATCTTTTTTTTTTCCTTTTTTGCATTGCGCATGTTTCCGGTCTCGCGCTTAACGATTAAATACGTCGCATTGCAAAGCGCAGCAAAATGTATAAGCCGCTAAACTTGACAAACTAATTAAAAGTTCGCGATCAAGTTTCTTCGACATCACGATAATTGGTGCACTCGTGTATCGATCCCCGAACACTATGACATTCTAACAAGATGTATCTGCTGCGCATAAAGGCTGTTAAAAATTTGGATGACACTTTTAACTCGAATCGATCGATAAAATAATACTTCTATATAGACATGTATTTCCCTGAGGGTCTATTCTCATTTTCAGATATCCGCGTGAAAGTACAGAAATTGCTATCATGCCATCAAAACGCATAATAATTCACATCAATATTCTACGCTCATCGACCAACCTCCAAAGTTTTATGTAGACTCTATGAAGGTTAACAATCCTCCATCGAGTACTTCGAATTTGACTTAATTCGTCCGCCAATTTGTCGCGAGAAGAACAAATCGCGACGATGAAAGTCCGTGCGAGGTCCAACTTGCCGACCTTGACTGGTACCAAGGTGACTCTACTATTTCTTCATCCGCGGAAACTCGGTGCCTTAATAGAATCAAATGTACACCGCTTGTAGTTCTGTTGCTCATCCGCCTTGGATTTCGTAACTTTCCCGAAGTTTGGCCAAACGGCGAAGATAATCCTGACCCGCAAATCCTTCCTGCATTATCCCCAGCTTTGCCTTTCATTAAATTGCGAAACATCATTGTTTATGAAAATCAAGGCCCAAAGGCTCGGTTTAAATGAGTTTAACCCTCAGGCGCCAGGCGGCCCCTCACCTTTTTATTACAGACGCGTGACCCGCGTTGGAACGAAGATATTCATCTTGGAATTTATTCATCCTGGCCAGCAACGCTCTCGCAATTTCACTTTCTTAATTCGTCCTATTAAATCCTTGAGTTATCGGAATCCCTCGGTCCTTCCTACCCCCCCCCCCTCCCCTTTCTCACGTCCCCGTTCACTGTCGCACTGTTTATTTCACCCTGTGGAAAATACACGGAGCGCTGCCTCCGACTGTTAATTAAGGAAACGGGTAAATAACTTATTTAGATGAATAAAAAGCAGGCGTAGCGTAGAGAGATACGCTGACCATCTACTTACGCATATATTTATATGCTAAAGCTGTATGCATAAATACATAGTAAACACTGGAAGTACCGATCACTTTCAGGACATATTCAGGACGGAACGTATATTTTAAGGGAAAAAAGAACACGTACAAAGAACGAGTAGATCGATATAATAATCTATAAATTGCTAGAGTTTTTTTATTGTGTCACGGAAATTTGCATAATATGCGCAGTGTTAAAGCTGTGCAATTTTCGTAAGAAGTCACTGATCTGTGATTTTGACAAGTCCGGTAGTTTTATAGTGAAGTTACATAATTGTAAGAGTTTATGGAACCATGTCAAGCTGTATATCGTCAAAAAGAACGCGTCCCATAAATCAGTGAATGGAGGAATACGGAACTTTGCGAATATATACGATCAGTAGTAAACATCGAAAGTCCGTATTTCAGAAACCTATGCAATGCGCATTTATTGAAATTTAAAAATGAATGAACAGTACACCGAGCGCAATCGTGGTACCTAAAACGTAAAACATGACCACAATTAGTAGTGTTCTAGATTGGATTTTAATAAAGCCTCGTGCGTATATACGAATGAATGTTATTGCTCAGTTTTATTACAGACTCGTTTTTTCTCCTTGTAAAAGCACGTATTGGAGACACCAATCATACGTTTCGGTGTTTCCTTATGTGCATAGAACAATTTTTTTGTTGCGATACAGTTTATAGCATATATCACACGCAATCGGTTTACATCTTAATTTTTGTGTGAGAAGCTATTGACTTACTTAAAATTACATTTTTATCCGTTCATATCTATTGCAAATTAGAGGCGAAGAAAATTTTTAAGAACCTGACTTCTAAACCCAGGCAGAGATTTTTATTGACCTTCCCGGCTTCATCTTTACATCGAGAAATTATTCTCAAAAATACGAAAAATGGCACCTCTCTTTCACAACCCTTGCTAAATTTATGGAATTCTCAAACGCCTCGACGCTGCGATAAAGTGAGCCATCGATTTTCCAGAAGGGATAAAATCATCGGCTCAATATTCCTTCAATGTGCGAGTGTAAAAATTTCTACGATGGCAATTTTCGCGGAAAGAGATACGAACAATCCCGCGATTTGTGCGAATATCCAGGTGCAGAATTATTCAATGACGAATCATCTCGATCGATCATAATATTTATGCGATCGTGTCCTTTTGAAACGGACACGAGAGCAAATACGAATTTACAGTTTTCTCCAATATCTAAGAAGGATATCCGGCAATCCAACAAAATGAACGTTGCTCTTGACGTACTGAATCCTGATGAGCCAACACGAGGAACGACACGATGTTCGGTGCCGTACGAATCCATCGGCACAGAATATTCGCGATCTGAGCATACGGAGCCAACCCTGATTTTTACCTCTCACTAATCAATGCTCGCAAATCTCGTTTCAACGCGTGATTGGCACGGCGCCAAATTCCTCCTGGCCGTAGATTCGCACGAAGCTCATTTGCGGTGCCGATGCGTCGCCCTACGCAGTAACGGGAGATTGATACGCGTCATTCGGGTTCTATTAAGAACAGGTGAAACGCATCTCAAGGATCTCCTTGAATTTTGGCCCCGGGAACAATGAAATAAGAATATCGTGTAATATATCTGGCTGAGAATCTTGGTTATTTCGTTCTTGGCACCGAGGTTATTTACTCGCAAACCTGTTGTCCGAGATGAATTTCTGGTATTGGATCCGCGATATGCGCTTCTCATGTATGATTTATGATATAGAATCTAATTTTCAAGATAGCTCTGTTAGCACAGAAAAAGACGTTAGGCGCATTAGCTGCTAAATACAAATATAGTAAAAAAAATAATGATACACCGAAATCAAGATTTTCGCCCTGATGCTTAATGTTTTTGTTCGATACATCTCTACCTCTTTCTCCTTCATCCTTTTCCTCTTCGATTCTTGAATACGTTTTTTTTTTCTATCATCAATTAAAAATCTTTCTCTCCCTTCGTCTCGCGCGAAACATGCCTAAATATGATAAATGTAACTTTGCTATCTCACTATCGCGCAAGAACTCTCGTTACACAAAGCCCCGCCGAGAAAAACGTTGGACCGACAAGGGTTAAACTTGGCCATTCACAGTTCAATCCTCGATCCTCGTTGTGCTCGCGCCGTCAAATTAATCTTCGTCGACATCGCTGTCCGAGGAAAAGTCCCGGCAAATGTCCAAGGCCCCCCTAGGTATCCATTTCCTCTTGAAAATTTCACCAAACCCAGCATACGAATAAACGTAAGGGCGCCTAGAGCCTCGAACTCGAAGCCTGGTACTCTTCCAAAATTGATGGAGCACCTCGTGCGTCAATGAAATCCGAGATGCCACGTACGTATCGGCCGACTTACGACTCGTTTCACGTCGCCATCTTCCTTGGTCTTAACCCCGAGAGTTACCCACGACGGCTAACGACGAGTAACCGACCGGATTTCTCTCTCTCTCTCTCTCTCTCTCTCCCTTTCTCTCCCCTTCGTACCTATTCTCCTCCTCGTCTCCTTCCATCCCTCTCCTGCTTTCGCCCTGCTCCGCCGTCCCGCCCTTTCCCCCCCAGAAAATCAATATGGAGTGGCGTTGGTATACGACGTCGTGGCCGCTACCGCGTGTACACCCTCTGCCCCCGCTCGCCCCTTATCGCCATTCTGCCTTGCTTCCTTCTCTAGGGTTTCTTCTTCGCTTACATCCTAGTTCCGTGCGCACCCACCCGCTCTCGTCTTCCTTCCGCCCCGTCCCTCGTCCCATGGAACCTACCTCTTCCTCCTTGCATCTCTATTTGCGTATTCATCCACCTACGCGTCCAGCTCCGAGCTTTTTCCATGCTCACGTCCATGTTTAGGTTTTGTCCTTGGTCTCTCCCCCCTGGTTTCGCTCTCCCCCGCTGTTTTTTTCGAAGAACCGACTTGCGCTCTCATTATGGATTTAGATTTGCCCGCCTTCTTTCCTGTAGCTATTTTGGTATATTTTTTGAACCTTCGTTATTCGCTTCCTTTTCGCTGTTTTCACCGTCCTTCCACGCGGAGTTTATTTTTGAGTAGGATTTGCGGTTTGCGTTGTTCCTGCTCGTTGTGTTTGCGTGTTTTTTCGGCGGGGAAGAGGTTCGCCTGTTTTTTTTTTTTTCGCGGCTTGGCCGTTGTTTTCTCAGTCGGGGAATTGGTTGTGCTCTTTGAGATTTATTTGGATGTTAGATCGCCTTATTCTTTACCTCGTTGAGAGTTCCATTGAGGTAGCCTCGCTCGATCTTCGTGGTCGATGGGGTTCTTCATGTGACTTTGGTAACCCCTGGTTCGCCAATTTCTCCGAGAATTATTTCGATATCGGCCATAAATGGAGCGAGTCGTCGTTTCGACCTCGCTCTTTGGGTCAACATCCATCAGTACTGGCGCCACCACTTTTTCTCTATCTCTCTCTCTCCCCCTCTCTCTCCTTATCCGCCTCCTCATACAACCGTGTTTACGATGCATTTCTTTCTCAAAACTTCGAACTGCCCCCCTTCCCGCAGTCATGAATTCGCAGTTTTCCTCCAAATCTATTTGGACACCGGTCGTAAATGGGTCAAGTCGCGATTCGAATTGTTTTCTCGCTCCTCGCTGTCCTCATTTTCCTCCCCGTTCAACCCCAATCTACCATCTCCTTTTCAAAATTCCCAATCCTTCCTCGTTGCACCTTCTCCCATCTCATCGTTTTCTTCCCGATCCGTTTGGAGCCCAGCAGTAGATGGGCCGAGTCCCGATTCGTGCGTCGCCTCTCGGGTTAACATCCGGTCCTAGCGCCACTGGTTGAATACCCCGCGTGGTTGCTCCGGGCGAATTGCCACACTTCGAGTTTCCTTACCCTCGCCGCCTCTGTCCTAGGCGCCGCCAGGCGGGGCCGTAATTTCTCCCGAGACTCCGCAAGCAGCCGCACGGCGAAAGAGGAATTCTCACCGAACGACGAAGGCCGCGCAAGCCTCCCCAACCTTTACTGCCGGCAACACGATTCTATCTCGCGACGCCCCCCTCCCCTCCCCCACCCCCTCCTCCGCCCCCCTCGACACTCCCCCGCGAGTGCGGTACACGCAATTTCGCGTACGCGACTCGATCGATATCGAGCAGCCACCGAGGGTCGATATACCGTGATCTCGTTTTCCCGCGATGTTTCGACTGCCGCGGAATTTTTCAGGCCGGCCCGGATTATCGACGCGGTTGCCTGAAACCAGCCCGGACCACCGTGGATAAAAAAGGGAGAGGAGGAGCTATGGACACGGTGCGAGGACATCGGGGAAAAAACAGCGTATCCTTCGATTCCTTCCTTTTTTCCACCCTTTTCGTGATGTTTTTTTTATTTTTATTTATATCGAGGAAGCGTCGGACCGATGCCGCTTGACGTTCATCCCGATGGTTCATTATAGAGGATCGTCCTACCGAGGATGATTTGGGTGGGATTCAGTGGAATCGACTTTTCAGAAGCGGCGAGTAGCCGCCTTTTTTCCTTCCGCAACGCGTAAGGGCGTTCTCGAAACTTGTCGGAAGAATTCCTCGAAGGCATTGATCGTGGCGGCACTTTGCGTTGTACTTAGGCGCGAGACAGGGCGGGCGGGGAAAAGGTCAGGGAAAAATGAGGCAGGAAATGCTTCCGGAAAACTCTAATAAACCCCTATATCAGCCCGGTGTGTTACGTGTATCCGGCGTCCTTTGTTATTTGCATATTCCCCGGAGAGTCGTAAAGAAGAGGAATGCTAAACAGAAAAATCTCATGGCTTGTTTCCCTTTTTATCTATCCCTTATGGCGCGCCCTGATAAATTTCTGGCACAACTCGGTAAAAACATCCGAGATGTGTGCTCGCAAGCTCCTGCTTCGTTGGGTGGGAATCGATCGTCGAGCGTCGCAGAAAGATTCGACGGATTGCTTTTAGAATTGGCGTACGGCTCTCGATTATTTCATATAGACGAATGGCGCGAGTTGAACTCCGAAGTTTTTTTGCGGTAAGAACGTTCTGAAAACTCTCGAGTTTTCCATCCTGGCTGCTTTGCATAAGACTATTAAATATACCGTGGCTCTTAATCCTGCTAAAATTTTTGATCTCCATCTACGGTTCCAGGAAAACTCGAGGAAGTTGGCTTATTCAAAAAGACGCTTTTGAATACATAAAATTCTGCCTAAAGTACAATCCGCCGACAAAAGAGTGCTACGGATATAATCTCGAGTGTGTATAGGAATTTAATATCAGGCTTTTAAGATCGGTGAACTACGATTCACTACAAACAAAACTCATCTTTTGTGCGAAGTATGAATCGATCTGCATAAATTCTTGGCGGAAACTCACTGCCCATATAACAAAGCGACGACAGGAAGATTAATGCAAATGAAGTTCGGGAATATCGAAAGACCGTCATTCTTGGAATAAGAAGAGGTGTATGCCCCAACTATTGAACGAAAACTCTTCGAGGAAGCCTCGATCAAAATGGAATCAAACCCTGGAATATAGCAGGCGCTATTACTTAGGTACTTTAATCAACGTGCCAAGACAATTTTTCCTGCCATAAAAAGAAAATTCTCCAAAGGAAATTGGATTAGGCTAAAATTAAATCGAAGAACTTTGCAGGAACTATCGCTCGTTTAGGCGAAAGCAGCGAATATTGAAACCCTCGAGTTTGAGTAAAAGATCCGCATAACTCGGATTAAACTAAAACCAAATTGAACATCCGAACGAATCAGAATAAAACTTAAGAACGTCGAAAAGAAAATTTTTCGTCTATATTCAAAATCCGGTAAACGACCTCCAAAAACGATCCTAGCAAATTGTTTATTCAAATTGGAGTAAAACCTTAAAATATTCCGAGTATCACGGCAGGGTCAATTCACCTGGGAGTTCTAACTACAAAGCACACTGCCTTTCAAGCAATCTCCATAAAATCATACTTTCCAATTAGTACAAATATTCCACGAACCATCACCCATTATCATCGTTCTATTATTTCTAGTCTCATCAAATATCTCCGTGAAATCGACAAAAAACATACGCACATTCCAACGCAAATTTTCCACCTACAGATAAAACATCGATCCACCTCCGACGGAATCTCTATCGAGCAAATTCCCATCAATCGTTACGAATATTCAAACCTACAACCACATCTCCGACCATCAAACACACTCAGAGAACGTACACGAACAGCTTTAAAAACCATATCTCAACCACAATCGCTTCACCATTTCCCCCAAACTTTCTATCCCCCAAACAAAAACACCGAACCTTTCGCCAAAATCCCCATCCAGCAAAACCCTTTCGTTTATCCCAAATATCCACAAAACGCATATATA
>JBCFXI010000536.1:0-27970 GCA_038496175.1 Ampulex compressa
TATATATATATATGTGTGTGTGTATGCATGTATGTATGTATGTATATACAAGTTTTTTTTGCCAAGTCAGTGTGTATTAATTAGATGAGTAAGTGATCTTCTTTTGAGCATAAAGGTGGGTGGAAACTGTAAAACACGATCTTTATAAAATGATATGTGTGTGTGTATGTAGTTTAATAGAAGTATTAAAATTCAAAAGTTTCTAGGCGCGGGTTTCGAAAGTCGAGACAATACAGATATGCGTGCGTGCTGTAATATGCACTTGAGACGCAAAAAGTGCGGTTATAACGTTTAAATAGCGGATGATAGAATGTTAACTTTCTGCAACGCATGATAACTTTCGGTTGATGGTTTATCTACGCGTTTTAATTCAAATCGGTTATTCGTTTATCGACTACAAGGTTTATGGATTATCGTGAATAAAAATGTTTTGGTATGATTACGAAATAAAGAGTGAATGCTGTTAATAATGTACTGTTTGTATAATCCTTTCGATGTTAGACTACTAAGGTAATATTTTTCACTATCAAAAGTACAGAAAGTAGACAGCGAATGATTATCGACCTATCCTGCATATAACCGATACGTGCTATATAAAAAGACGGTTTCAAGGTTTCTTTAATTAGTCTACCAGTAACTATAGTAGAATAACCACGTCTGCAGGTAATTTATATTTACGAAATGTCGTCATCATTGAATTCCGCATGTAAATAAGTGCGAGGTCAAGGATTGTCATATTTCAAGCTTAATATATGTCAAAGATATCCAAATGGAAAAAAATACAAATTTAAACCATCAAAAATTTAGAAATCAAGTTGAACAGCTTGGAGAAAGTTTAAATGAATAAAAGTTTAAAGAAATGTGTATACAAAAACATTATCGTCTACGATGACATTTTCGCCAGGTAGAATCTTGCCATTACGATCTATCATTCTGTACAATTTACAAAACAAGCACAGTATTTTTTTACAACTTTTCCACAAGGTAGAATCTTCCTAGCAAATACTGATTTATTACTATCAAATCCACAAGGATGATCAACAGGGTTTAAGAATCAGGCATATTATTTTCTACAATCTATTTTTCGCCAAGAAGTACTTTTTTGGTAGTCACATCATTATAACTGTCTAATCAATTTTTCGTTGATTTATTATTTCAGCACAATTAACGTATTCAGTCCCAGACCTACTTTTCATTATTTCCGGCTTTATTTTTTATTTTCATTTTACTCATGCAGGGTATATCTTACCACACTATCATAATTTGCTTCTCACATACGTCTTACAATTTTGATAACCGCCAAGAAACAACTCCTTCTTAATCTTTCCTTTTGCAAGGAAAATTCTGAAAACAGCCTGAAAGAAAATCCAGCGTGGGGCGTATACGCCCCACGCGGCACGGAATGTGCTAATGTCGGCAATCGCGACTACGCTCGTGGCGAGAAAAGGCAAAATCTTTCGCCGCGTATACAATGCCAGGTTGAAACTGGAGAATACGTATAGAATACGTAGGTATATATACCGGGGAGCAGCCTCAGTGGAAGAACGCGGGTAGCTCGTGTCGTTCCCCAGAAAATCCGTAGAAACCCAAGCTCACCTCTCCGCCTCTAACATTGATCGCGCGGGGCTTCTCCGGGTTTCTCTCTTTCCCACCCCTGCCGCTCTTCTTCGCTCTCTCCTCCTCCTCCTCCTCCTCCTCCTCCACCTCCCACGATCACTCTCTCTCTCTCTCTCTTTCTCTCAGCGCCTTTCGCCCCGTTCTTCCGCACGACTTTCTCGCGTCGTTCTACCGCGGCCGTCTTCGCGCACTGAAAATCCAGGAGGAGCAACGAAATCATCGTCGTCCATCGCTCGCGTTGGACACGTCCAAAGGGATAATTCAAACGACAAATCCCTTGGAAGCCAGACTCCTTTTAACCCATTTCTCCTTTAACAGATTCCTTTTAACCCATTTCTTCTCGACTGTATATCGGGTTGGTTACTATGCGATTGCAGATGGTTTTGCTTAAGTTCGATTATCGATGCACTGGTAAACATAGTACAACAGGTGAGATTGCAGAGAAGTTGGATGTATCGCGTATAAGCACGGAAAAGCGTGTGAAACAACTTGGTTAGGGAACACACGTGGTTCATGGATTCTTAGAATTCGCGTTTGCTCGGTTGTCAACGTGTATGAAGTATCGAAAGAAGTATATATATTTCTATGAAGTCGCTTCGCCAATAAAATTCATTTTCTTCGCTTTGTTACAGTGTCGTACTCAAATACTTTTATCTACATATTTTTACTGTAATTTACTTCTTTTCTTCTTATTATTATATTATGTATATCTTAGGGCACAACTTTGCTTCCGCCGTATTCTTATAGACCACTTTAGCGATAAGTAGTGATTTTTTCAACGCGGGATTCGTGCGCTGCCAGAAAAATGGGAACAAGTATTGGCCAACGTTGAACAATACCTTCAATCATATACCTATAACCAGTTTTTTACAATAAAGCCTCAAATCTCGAAAAAAAAAAAACAAACGGAAGCAAAGTTACACATCTAATGTATATAATATATCACGTGGCTGCTAAAACAATCGCGAGTTCAGCCAGTGCCCTCAATATCAAAATCCGCAATTACTTTGGCACACGATATTGTCGGTGAAGCTAATAACACTGACTCATATCCTTTTCCACGAGCGCTAGAGGTGTAACTTTAAACGAGTCCGACAGACTCGCTTATCGACTTAACCGAGACGGAAATAATCGATCGAATCCTTGGATTGGAAGCTCGTCGAGTCAGGGAACCGGCCTCGAACTTATTCGGGCATAATTACCACGTTAATGGCGAAGTGCGTGCGCACAGTAGAACCGGAAGCAGCCCGGCGAATCGGCTTATTCCATTCAGAGAAGCAGCCTGACCTGCGCCCTCGTTTGATTTTCCGTAATTCCGTTGTATTAACGATAGCCTCGCAGCGGCCGAGTGAAACGCGCCCATAGGCTCTCGTCTATCGGTAATTGATAGTCGCGCCCGGTGTTTTCATATAATTGACTATTACGCCAGCTTTGCAAAAGCCCCGTGTAACGTCACGAGCCCGCTTTTCGATCGAGTTTAGGCCGCGCGGCCTTTCATACACCGGAATGCCCGCTTTCAAAGGATCCCTCTTAGTCTCCTTGGCCTGACCTTGTTTTCTACGCGAAGGTTAGATTTTGAGGATAATTTTCTGAACCGCTTCCAATGTATTTCACTTTTTTTTTCTGAAATTATCGGTGTTTCGTAAGATGTCGCCTTTGAGGAATAATATTTCACTTTTTCCTGAAATTAGCAGTACTTTGTAAGACGTTGTGTTCGATCGTATGAAATACGAATAACATCATTCTGGTTGGAAAAGATATCAATAGTGGAATGTAGAATTTTTAGTTTATTTTGTTCGACTCATTGTGATTTTTAAGTAATTTTCTGTTTATGTGCTTTGTAAAGTTCGTAGATCGATATAAATCGAAAGGTGATTCGTCGGTTGGTAAGAGATTTATTTTTTCTATTTAAGCTTCTTTTATGTTTTTTAAGGCGTGTAAGTAGAGGAAGGAGAGGTTAAAGTACGAGAAAAGTATCGAGATCCAAAATAAATGTTGGTTATATTGATCGAGATTTTGATGATGCTGACTATAGAAGGGTGTTATTACAACTTATGGAACGTATAATTAGATGCATGTAATTTAAAAATCGTGGGCTATAGATACATTATTTTGATTATTTATATAATAGTATATTTTATATATATATATATATAAAGTATAATTTTACGAGGATAAGCTTAAAATCGTGGAATAAAAAATGTTGACACCTAATTCCTACTTCATAAACGTGACTCAAGGATCAAAGAAACATTCAGTCCTAACCCGTGACGGATATAAACTTTGATTTCCTCCAACGAGATATTGCGATACAGAGCTGACTTTAAAATTTGACTGTACAGAAATAACTTTGATCCACAATCTGCGGATTCTGATCGTGGAAACGAAACAAAATGTGCTTGCACTTTTGCAGGTGTGGTTTAAAAATCGGCGGGCCAAAGTTAGGCAGCAGCAGAAGCAGCAGCAACAGCAGGACAAAGCGCCCAGGTCGAAGAAACCCTCGGGGAATCCGGCTAACAATCCGCCCCCTGGAAAAAGTCCTTCGATTGCCACCACGCCCACGCCTGCCGCCGCGGTACCTGCCACTACGCCCTTGTAAATATCGCCCTTTTTTATTGGTCACTTCGGACATAAAATGGAAATTATTTGGATATTCGGAAGAATTATTGGCTTTTCAAGAGTGTATTTCCGGTTTTCAAATCAACTTCGTTCAGTATTTTGCTGATAAGGAACGGAAGTTTTGTGATCGCGGAATTATGAATTAGTCGGAAAGATGGCAAAGGGTCGTGGAATAAAACGGGAAATAAAGTGTTGATTAAACTTTATTCTTTATATGAAAGTATCAGTTTTAGTTTATACTATAGTATCGAAAGTACTTTCTTGCCTACCCAATATAAAAAGTCGCAGTATCTGCTATTAGGCTCTTGTGAATATCGCCCTTTTTATTGGTTGATGTGGATATAAAATGGAAATTGTTTGGATATTTGGAAGATAATATTTCGCGATGCAATTGGATGTACGAATAATTGATTAACACCAAACCTACCAGACACACTTTGGATATATTTATATATACCACGTACATCTTTAAAGATAAAGGCTATGAAAAAGACATATCGATATATCGAGAGAATAATTCATACTTTGCGGTAGAATCGTGGAAAATTTAAAAAAATGCTCTCTTAGTTTTGATGAAATATTGTCATCTGTGTCACTATATGTACTCTTTAAACTTTACAATGCAAGGTGTCTGGAATATTTAGTAGAACGATTAAAGTGAAATATTATGATCATGATAAATGTAAAGAATTTACCGCCGTATTGCGGATTGAAATGATTGAAAATGCTATTTCTATTAGCAAGAGGAATATTAGTAGTATTCAGCATTTTATTAGAGCTTTAAAGCGCGGTTATAAAAAAGCTTTGTAATTGTGCTAATCGGATTTCGTACGATGCTTTTCACATCGTTCGAAGTTTCGTACTTTTTCTTGTCTGTTTTTTCTATGTAACTGTCATTTCTCTTTGTTCGCTCCGTAAATCACATTACACGGGATCGGCGTAAATGAGGGTGAGAATTTTAAGTGTTGTACCCTGCATTTCACAAGTTTTCCAATGCGCTGTGCGAAAATTCGCGATTATTCGGCTGTGGATTATGTGTTTCGCAATTTATTCCTGAATAATATTCTCTTGTTTATCTTCGATCACTTTTATATATTAAATCACATCCTGCATATATACAGATAATTCTATTTGTATGACATATCGATATTTATCACGCAAATAAACGCTCAAGTAAAAGATATTTGGGCGAATAGCAGAATTTTTCAGGATTCACGGCATACGTAAAATATACTTATTACTGAATATTTATCTGATATAAAGTACAAGCCACTATAACACACAATAGATGTAATCATAGTAAGTTTTAACGTACCCCTTTATATCTATATGTTCATAAAATACTACACTTGTACATCGATCTATATACTTAAAAAATTTCTCTAAGTCGTGGATTGCGAATTTTATCCAAATTTAAACGAAAAAAGAAACTGTTTTCCAAAGCGGTGCATATTTAAACAAACGATGCGTAGAAATTGCATTGTGCGTTCTGAAAGAGAAGAAAAAGGTAGAAAATAACGTACGATTACCGCAACACCAAGAATGCAACATTGGAAAATTTTTCAAAAGTGAAATGTGGAATAAAAAATTCAAGTCTTATTTAAACTCAAAGCACAATTTACAAATGCAAATTTACAAGTAAAAAATTCACGAGCAACCGCTTCCTTTTTTGCCACACTAAAGTCTCGCTATGTATTCACAAGATAAGCGGGGCGTTAATGATTAATGAAAATATCTGTTGATCTATTCGATATATAGATTCTATTCGTACAGATGTATGTACCATCGTGTCTTTGATTCCTGCTTTTGCAGAAGCGGGGGCACAGGAGGCTCCGCGGCCAGTTCGCCGGCACTGTTGAGGGACTCGCCTCAATACAAGCCAGCTGGAAGCGCTACCAGTTTGCTCCTGGCGGCCAGTACAACCCCACCGAGTGTAAGTTACCGACTAGCCTCCCTTGCTGTGAGTAGGGAACTTACCGCTTAACGATAACCACAGAAAGCGCGTGAGTTATTTTCACCAGCAACGAGCAGTATTGTTCATCATCATACCTACCAATGATGTATTGGATAGACAGAGGTTTGCTTTTCCAGAATGAAAATCCGAGTTCAACACTAGAACTATCGATCACTTTCTGGGTATATTTAGAACACCACGTATAATTTCAAAAAAAGGGGGAGAGTAAAAGGAAGTTTGAGTAAATCAAGATGATGATATAAATACTGCAGGAAAATCATAAAAAAGCTGAGAAATGCATCGTTATAAAGTACTACGATTTTTTAAAGAAACTATTAAGAAGTCATTTTGACTAGTTTGGTAGTTCTCGCGTCAAATCTCATGCATAATCTTTCGATGATTTTCTCTGCGATGTGCACTTCGCGGTAAAGCTTGAAACGTAGTAAATATATAAATAAAATAAAGCGTACAAATATACAATAAAAGTATTGGTTCATTGTAAAGGTATTTTCTATGCCTAGGAAACATTTACTAGGCAATGCATACAAAATGTAATTACCAATCAGAGCGTATATTTGAGTATTCGTGAATATATGTACTTTTTAAAATTAGTATACACATAGGCACATTGATTAGTAATATATAATCAGCAATGCACCTAATTGATGATTTTATTGCAACATCTCTATCGCAATTATAATGGTTCGAAATTTATTTTAAACCTAGACCGGATATAATGCAAGTTTAGCGAATCATATCGAAGGTGGCGAACATAATCAGCTAACAATGAACGATTTTAAATCGCAGTTAGGAGGCACTGTGTACAGCAGCGGTGGTAGTAGCAGTAGTATTTGGAGTCCAGCGGTGACGGAGAGCGGGGGTGGATTTCCGGGTGATCATCAGAGGTTAGCATGGACGACAACCGCTTCCCAGCAGCAGTGCTACCAGAACTACTCCTCTTATTATACGAATATGGATTACCTTTCGCCCGCGTCACATCAGTTGAACGTCGTGGTACGTAATTAAGTTATCCTAGCGTTATATCGTTTGAATTCAACGACGAGTGCTCTATTTCCGGTTACACAAATTTTACAGTACCGCCATAGCATTCAGGACGTGATAATATTTTTTACCAGAAGATTTATGGTGGGAAGACTTGAGAGATGGTGGTCTTTTTTCTATGACATACGTTTTAGGACACTGTTGCGCCGCATGTGGCGTAGTCGTACGTCTATCGTGTATGACAAATCTAAAAGGATCATGTTTTTAATTAAGTTCTATGCTTTATTGAGACCGCATAGTAAGCTTTTTAATATTTTTTATATCTATGAAGGTAAAATAGCAACATTTTTTAAAACGGTAAAAGATGAAATTTTTATACCAATGCCAGTAAAATGTCTACATTATGTATTGTTTATATCTGTATAGTATTTGCATCGTGTAATGTATACATCTATATCATATATTTCCCATTTCTTCATTCGCGGTGCTTTTGTAAATATCGAAAAGCACCGACACAGCTTTTGCATTTAAATTTTATAGCGCTGTTCCATGTTTTGTATCATAACACTAGTTTCCGCTGGCCACCGAGTTTATGACATTATCACGCGACTTGATCGGCAGTCATAAATTTTCTACATCGTGAACTTTACGGTGCTTTATCTACCCTTAAGATTCGACGATACTCACAATATTCTTCGTCTATTTATTTCTATGTTGTTTTTCCTTCGTCGAACGTACAACGTAAGTATTGCAAATGGCATTACGCAATCAATGTGTTGCGTTAATCAATAACATGACACTCAGCCGTGCGTACCATATGATTATACATCTGATACGATATGATATCTGATACAATCCTCGTTTAGTATATTGTCCATGAAACCCTTTTTTTTTACTTCAAAATAATTTCCAAGCTTTGTTAACGTTTAAAACATTCGGTAGAATTATCGAGCTCTCGCGAAAGCATAAAACCGACGGACAATCGGCAAATTTCTCTATTTAAAATACTTTACAAAATTGATCAACGTTTAAAACATCCGGTAGAATTATCGAGGATTCGCGAAAGCATAAAACCAATGCACAGTCGGCCAATTTCTCTATTTAAAATACTTTCTAAAACTCACCAACGTTTAAAACATCCATTATAATTACCAAGGTCTCGCAAAGGAATAAAATCAGTGGACAATCGGCCAATTTCTTTATTTAAACTACTTTCTAAAATTGATCAACGTTTAAAACAACAATTAGAATTATCGAGGCCTCGCGAAAGAATAAAATCGGTGGACAATCGGCCATTTTCTTTATTTAAACTACTTTCTAAAACTTACCAACGTTTAAAGCGTCGATTAGAATTATCAAGGTCTCGCAAAAGAATAAAACCGATGCACAATCGGCCAATTTCTCTATATAAAATACATTCCAAAATTGATCAACGTTTAAAATAACAATTAGAATTATCGAGCTTTCACAAAAGACCAAAGTCGTTGTACGATCGGCAAGCGACGTAATCGACAAGTATGGCTTTCAGGACGGCGGAAGTGGCGGCCTTGACAACACGTGGAGCAAAACGAGGGACGAGAGCGCGTCCTCCTGGTTCTACAACAGCGCCGGCTGGGGCGACAGAAAGTGAGTTCCTCTGAAGTCCGCGCCGATCGAGGAACGAAGCCTGGGTACATATCATCGACAATAGCGGTAATTGCGTCCCCCTAGCGGGATATTGCCGTGAGTAATAAAGTGCCAAATGCGGCCAAAGAGACTCCATTTCCTAACGAACGGCTCGTCGATCGACTCTTAGACATATCTTTGATTCTGCACCCCGCGCCCTGTGTTGAGCCTGCGAGCTGCGAGTGCCGCGCTCGCACCCTCCCTCGCCATCCTCCGTTCGGTCCACCCAGCTTAAATGAGTATCGTAGAATCCTTTTTCGAGGCTTAGGGATTCAGGCGAATCGGGAGTTAGCGATAAGTTGCGATGCGGCCGAGCAAAGTGGGCCGCTTTTGGAAAAAATGCGTGATATTACACATCCATAGAAGCTCCTAAGTTTGTCCCAATAGCCGATTATGTACGCATCGTACTCGCGCTGGCATAGAACGCGCCGATCAACGTTGGGATTAATGTCGCTAATCGGCGGCGGAGACTTTTAAGCGAGGGTACAATCTGAGTGATTCTGGCAAAGTGTCCTATGTTTCCTGTCGCGTAGATATATATATATATATATATATACATATTATATATAGAAGTACGTTCCAGTAATGTTGCGATGGTTTTGTTTATACGAGGAATAGAAATGAACGTGGCAACAGAACCTCGGATTATTATCGTTAATCGGCAAAGAATTTTTTACGCGAGAATGAATTCCTCGTTGATATTGAATGCGCACTGGCAAGAATGGTTCGTCGTTTTCTTAAATTAAGTTGTTCTTTTACAGAGTATGTCTTTGTATTTGCTTTATTAGATTCGTAATGATTTTGCTCGGTTTATTTTTTCCTGCATCGTGAAATTGAAGATGAGCCTCGGATTAATATCATAAACGAGCCTGATTTATGAAATGGGGCCATTCCTGTCTGTGTACTTATATTATTTCGCGAGTTCCTTTATGTTTATTTCGACGACTCGTGCATTTTATGATATCGCAGCTCTTAAAGCGGGAACTAATTTAGCAAATGAGGTTAATATCGCTTTTTTCATCGAGAGCTGTTTAACGAGAATGCTTTGGACGTGTATTCATCCGAATTATCTTTATATGTCTCGCTTAATCTGCAAAAAATAGCCTTTATTTTTATTGCCTCAAGTTAGTCTATTGTTTCGTAAATATTTCCTCGTACATCTGTTTCTTAACTTCTAAATCATTTTGTCGATATCTGCTAGGACATGAGAATGTTGCATTCAATTTTACACTAATATATTATTTTTCCCCGCAATTGATCAAATAAAACTATAACCTATTGATTTTTCTCCCATACAGCGACGAGAAAATATTCCTTACACACCTTTTTCACTTTTCCAAATTTATCTTTTATCCACGCAAAGATTTATTTCGTATCGATCGTTAGATACCATGTGCAATTTCGAAGTCACAACATTAATGCCACGAGGTTTCAGTATTTTAATCTAAACACTTTAAATAATGGTATGATCCTTTGTCGCGAGTAATAGTCGAGTAACCTTACTTGGCGACTATCTCCTTCAACGGTAGTCGCGAGTTAAGTTTTATCATCGCTAGTCATTGTAATCAAACGAAGAATCGATGAGGAGCCGCAAGGAATGATCGTTAAGCGATCCTCTGCTCTCATCTATTTTTTAAACTGTACATTGTTTTTCCATTGATTTCCACGCCACGATAACCGGGCGTCATATGCGATATCCATTCGTCTGTGAAAATGTACAATTGAGATAAATAACTAAACGCGCCGATGAGTAACGCGGATTTTGTAATTGTACGATGTAACAAATGAACTCATGTTCGTCAACGGACGTCGGTCCTTTCCGATAGATGACTATCGTGTATATAATATAAATAGACCTATGATACTCGGAGAGGGTAAACGTGGCCCGATGAACTTACGCGAAATTCCTAAAAAAAATCCCCAACCCCTTTGTAAAGAGTCTGTTGGGCTGAAAAACGCGGCGCGTACATGTATATGATGCAAATGAGAACATGTAATGTGTACATAAAGCTATACATAAAGCGTATGAACTTTTATGTACATATGTACCATTCGTTTGGGTTCACCAACACCGCAAGCTTGATCTATCACGATGCTGAAGTCGGCGATCATCCTTCCTCCGATCACGTTTATTTATCACCGTTTGATGTTCCAGTGCGTAGTTTCAGAGTAAAGCGCGATCCTGTCACTTTAGATCACGGATCCCGAACGAACGACTCGTGGGCCAACCCACTTGTTTCGCGTATACATTATGCATACAATGAGGAAACGCGGTTTATTTTCTATCTTTTCGAATATTAATACTAGAACTACCGACCACCTTAAGGACATATTTGAAATACCATATATCTTTAAAAATATCTTTAAAACATATATATTTAAAGAAATTGAAAGGGCAAAAGGAAATTTGAATCGATCAATATAATGATAGCCACTGTATGAAATTCATGGAAGATCTCAGAAAATTTATGGTTTTAAAGCGCTACGATTTTTTTATACAAATGATTCACCAGTTGTTTTGACCGGTTCGCTAGTTCTAGTGTTAACACGTTAAGCGTCTTTTTTCAATCGGAATAAATATTGTTTTGCATTAGTATTCCGAGTTCGCTTATAGTATTAATGTTATAATACAAATTCATGAATGTTGGATTCAAAGACGGTGAAAAATTTAACGGGGAAAGTTACAACCTTCTGTAATCGATGTACAAGCAAATCTCACCTTTGTTTACATCGTTTGAATAAATTACATTTACGTTTTGAACGCGTTGAGTGCCACGTGGATTTATAAGAAAATTCCCGTCAGGCCACTCGCTTAAAAGTGCGCTGTCAGACACCGGCGACTGACGCGGCCTGAACGGAAAGTTCAGTGTCAGTCACCAGTGACTAACGTGGCACTTAACGTGTTAAACAAAGAAAAGACTTCCTATATTATCCGTAATGACTTAAGTGTATTAAATATATTCTGTTACCCTAACTTCATGATAGTGATGGATTAACATAAGTATCTAAGTATCTTTGCGTAATCTGAAGCGTGTGCTAGGTTTTTATACTTGGCCCTTCGAGTCGATTGTCCGAGAATCCACGTTTGAGAAGGTCGATAAGATCGTAATGTGATGAAACCTTATGTAATTATTCCGTATATCGTAAGTTTTCCAATGACGCTCTCCTGGATTTTCGCCAAAATCCATTGGACGCCTAGCCATTCTTTATCTTATATTTACGATATTTACGAACGATACCTACGAACAACTTATTTCACGAGTTCCGTATGAGAAAGCTGTACATTTGTATTGAAGTATAGAGAAGTATCCGCTAGTCGATTGCAATTTGTGAAGTGTACATAGAGAAATGTATGCGTAGGTGTGAGGAGAGTATAATGAGATACCGAATTCGATTAAATTTCCGCGCGAATCTCGTTAACGGGATTGGCAAATTGCGGCTATTTATTTCAACGGCATGCACGGAAGGTCTATTATTTTTTCAGTCGTGGCTTCTGGTCGAAGACGGAGGGAAAGTGTCTTCGATCGCGGTGCGAGATCCCTGGTAATCCTACAGATGTGAATGTCGATAGAATAGTAAAAGATAAAACTCAGTATGTAAAGTAAAAAAAAATATATACTAAATGTAGGGATGTAAGTACGTGACTGTTTAGATTGTTATTATAAATACTACCGATATCGATAATGAATACCGAGGAAAAAAACAACGACGTACGTGTCATAAAATGTATGAAATAATATATCGGATTCGAATTGTACACTTGCTGCATTTTATACCTTATGGATCCCTCCTTTGTTTCAACAAGTATCGCTTTTTATACCTTCTGCGATAATATCAACATGATTTTGAGAATGATAGGTAATGTAAAAGTCTTTTCGCTTAATAAAGCTGTGTTTATAGTTTATCAATGTTGTCTGCAGTGTTTTTTGCCTGCAATATACAATTTGTGTGTAAAACGAAGTTGCAGTCAGATAAATTTTGAACGGAGACATTAAAAAAGATATTAACATACCTTTGGAAAAATTAATAATTTACTCAAATCTGTTTAAATTAAAAAAATTTACTGAAATAATTATTATTATTATTCATATATCTTCTTAACATCAATAGCTTCGCCACTTGTTCAAACACAAAATAGTTTCTGTTCGCGCAAAGCTTCACGCAGATGCAAAAGTTTCTTCTTGAAGGATCATTTTTCAATTTTTAAAGCTAACATCCTCCTTTTCCATCTCCTTATACTGACAATAGCTTATACTAGGTTCCGTAATATTGTATTCACCTGTTTTTAAGAACTAAATATGCAACTAAATATATCAATATGTATGACAACGACCATGATTATGTTTCTGTGCAGTTTGTAAATCGCGCGCATGTCGATCGTAGGGTCGATAAATCAGGTACAGCTTGTTTTTGCCGCCTGGCACCTCCACGGTCGTATTCCAGCTTCTCTTTCCTCCTCTTCAAGGGTCGGGGAACAAATTAATGATTCAATGTGTATGTTAGGTCTATTCTATATACTCGTCCGTGCAGTTGTGTTGTAATTGTCTGTCGGTAAAGAAGGAAGGGTAAGCATGGAGAAGTGAACGTGTTTAAAGTAGCAGCCTCTGGAGGATTCTGGATATAGAATGTGTAACTAGTCGGTATGAAGAATATGTATTGGACGTATCGTTAAATATTTGAGAATATTTGTTCAAGCTTTGTCGTTATCAAATTAAATATAAAATTTGAGCAAGAAAATTGAATAATATAAAACGAGTAGGTAATAGTTAGGAGTCGAGATGTCTGAATAGTATAATGTTTCGGATGTAAATGAAACATTTATTAATCTGATTTGATAATATTGAAAGTCTGTAAGAATATTTGTCCTTTATAATGGAAGAATTACAACTATAATATTTGCTATTGGATCTTATATTTCTATTAATTTTGTAAACGACGCGTCTTTTACGTTCAATGAAAAGTGTTATTATTATGCGATTACATGATGTAAAGATTATTAAGAGTCAGACGACAGTAATAATTGAACCCATATATTGAAAATTAAGTTACATCACATTAGCAATATATAGTGTATTATATTGTATTATAGATATTTCTATTCTGTCCTTTGTTTTCTTTAGAGTATCTAAATACGTCCGGTAAGTGATTGATAGTTCTACTGTTATTATTAGAATTAATAATCATTATCTTGACACATCTAGGTATATAGTAAATATCTATCAAAGGAAAAGGGAAGGAGAAGGGAAGGTAAATAGGTTTATACAGTTGTTTGTATGTCCCAACAAACTGGTAGATCTTTTTTGAAAATGTACCCTCATGAATTTCCAGAATTATTCTAAAAAAGGATTAATTCCATTTGCAAAAAACTGAATTCCATTGGCAAAGGCGTAAACTTAATTTAAAAAACCCGTTTCGTACGGGGATCAAAACTCTTACCAGCGCGCAAGGCACTCGCCCAGTCGATAAGCCAGATCGGCGGCGAGCGTAAAGTAGCAGCCTCTCGGCGGCCTGGTGGAAAACGACCGCGACGTCTGGTCGGCATGGCAACCAGCCACGGCAACCAACCAGGGGTCGCGTAAGGCCGGCGTGGGGTCGGCAGCCGCAGTAGCGCGCGTCGTTTCGTTCAGTTCGGTTTGTGCGTCCTCCGTTCGCGCAGTGGGCCAGAGCTCTGATCCTTGCGAATCCCGCCGCGGAGATATGACAGCTACGTGAGTTCTCGACGATACGGGACATCCTTTAACGAGCGCTCAGTGATACCAGCGTACACCCCCACGGCCTGCTGTCCTGGTCGGAAGAAAGAGGAAGATGCAGTGCCTCGATGCGTTGCCCCTGCTTTTCTGCCTGAGTGAGTACGGCGCATGTATCATACGTTGGATACTCTCGATTCGCGGCCCTCTCCTCCCTTCCCATTTTTGCCACGACCTACTCCGAGGGTGAATCACGAAAAAAACAAGCGGGGAAAGTCGAGAGGCCCGAAAGTACCGCCTCGAGATCGACGGTTTCGAAGCGTGCTGTCGCGGTTTTTTGTCCCATTCCCCCTTCGCGACTCCGTTTCTTTCTCTGCCTCTCGCCAGCGACGCTATAATTACGGTTAATTGCGACCGGCCGGGGCGACCGCTCGAAACCTGCTTTGACCGATTTCGACCCCTCGAAGGTCCACTGTCGGTTTTTTTTTTTTTTTTTTCATCGTGGATAATGCCCCCCCTCTCGATCAAAGTTAGTCCCCAGTGTAACGCCCCGTGGCCGCTCCGTTTGATGTACCAGCGACGTCGTCCGCCCTTGCGAAAACCCCGAAGCACATTCCAAAATCACGTTGGAGCTTCGCTCTCGCATCAAAGCTCGTGTCAACGCGCGATACCCTTTAACGAGCTATCCCTCGCTTTTAAACCGCATTAAGAACGGTATAACCTATCGATCCGCCGTATTAGGGGAGGCCACTGGGATATCTGTCTTGAATTAGTGAAATATCAGATCGATCGTACGGAGTACAGTACTCTAGTATACCCCGCGATATCGGGGCACATCGGTTAGCAACCGGGGGCAGACGTGCGCGACTTGAAAGGATTCGGTGCCGCCTTTAAAGCACCCGCAGCCACGCCGGCTCCTGACATTGAATTCGATGGCAGCATCCACCCATCGGCACCTCTCCCCCCCCCCTCCCCTCCTCCCTATCCAATGGCCCCGCAACGGCGCGGGCCCCCCTGGCAAAATCGCGGCCCCTGAGCAATTTGCAGCTCTCGCTCCTCGAATCGGACTTCCCGATCTCACGTGCCGGCACCGAAATTTAGATTTACCGTGCTGGATGCTGTGCGCGCCTCCACCATCCCGCGGTGCCGCTGCTGGTGGTGGTGATGGTGGTGGTTGGGTTCCCTCAAAGAGGAGAACCGGTTCGATATCCGTGCACACCTACAAAAGCGAATATACGCAGGCCCGGTGGCGGCGAGGGAGGGGCGGCCCGCGGCCGGGGCGCGGGACGGGAGGGAGGGGGGGGGGTGAGCCGTATTACGTATCCACCTACCTAATATCGGCAGCGAGGTCGCGTGTACGTGCAACGACGATGCGTGATGCAACTGGCTGGTGTTGGTGCTGGCCCCGTAGCCGCCATCCCCTCCCCCCCCCCCTCCTCGACCAATCGCACACCGTGATCCCTCTTCACCACCGACCACTTGGCTATTCATCTTGGTCCGGTGCTCCTAATTACACGTCTCGGGTTACGGATGAGAACGCGACCGTGCCGGGAGTTCGGAGACGTCCTGTACCCTGAAAAGGCGAGGGGGCGGGGCGGGGCGGGAGGGGAGGGAGGGAGGGGGGCCAGGGGCTTCGCCCGTGCTTTTTTCCCCGGTTCTTACCCTGCCTGCCCTTTCCCCCCCCCCCTCCTGCCTAGCATCCAGCACACGCTTTTTCCTCCCTCTGTCCTCTCTACATCTTTTTTACACCGGTTACCACTAAAGGCGCTTTGTCTGCGGCCCGGCGTGCGCGGCTATTTTATACACCGAATGTTATTCAGCTCCGGGAGTTACTTACGAGCTCTACTCTCTCGTCCTTCTCTCTCTCTTTGCCTCTCGCCCTCTGGCTCCCTCAGCGTATCCTTCTCTCTCACTTTCTCCGTCCTCCTCCCTCCTTCTCCCTCGAGTGCTTCTCAAACCGGCAGCCAACGTGTATCCCGTGGCAAAGTAGGAGGAGAGTAGGGGGCCCAGGAGGAAAAATTGTATTAGCTCTTTGATCCCTTGGCTGGTAGAACGACTCGGAAGAAAGGCGAATAAAGCCGCGGCCCGCTTATAATGCGGCTATTTACGCATAAAGAGGGAAAACGAGGTGGTTTTCCTCGCGCGCGTGTCGGCGCCGAGGCCTTTTGCGCCGGCACGGACCGAGCTCCACTTTGAACCGTTGACGTTCGCCTGTGGAGAATTCCGGCCTGAAAACCGTCGTAAGTCGAGTATCGCGGGGCAGCCTTAAGACGGCATTCGACGTGCGCAACGACGCAGACGCGCCGGCTGTTCGGCTTTCTGAATGAACGTTTTACACTAATTTGTTTCCTTCATTGTGCGTCGATGCCTCGAAATCCCCCGGCATGGCAATTTAGCCTGGAATCCGCGGTTTAAGATGGGCCCCGGATCAATATCACCACCTTACTGCTTCGTGTATAAAACAGCGAGAGGTTCTAATGCTATCGGTTCTAACACCCTAGCTTCTTATTTCACGAAACAATGTATGAAGCAGTAACGAATTTTTATTCATTAAAACCTCTGGTCTTTACTGCGTTCATTGATATTTAATAATTTCTTTATTATTTATTTGCTTATCATTTATTTTTATTGTTATTTAACTTTTTGCACTCCGCAACATTATGTTCGTAAAGCATTCTTAATTCGATGTATATACACCATGAATTAGGACAATAGTGGTATACACGTAGAAAAGTACAGACAGCCGATGACACTGAGTAACGAACGTTTCTAAGCGCTATATACACGTATTTATTTATAAACCATAAACCGTCAGACTAAATAGCAATCATAAGCGTAGAATTTCTCTGAGCGTCCAACCAGCGCAACTCCGCTTTTAGGAGCGCAGAGGGTTAAACGGAGAATACGTAAAATCCACGTCTTGCGATCGGCACACACTAGGGAGGGTTCGCGTTGACGTGCCACGAAAATGGAGGGTCGGCGTATTTTATCGCGGGCAAGGATGATTGCGAGCACCGTTTAACAGCGACCGCTAGCGCGGCGTGGTATCGCCATTGTGCGAGGAAGGAACAATTAAAGTACTGGCGAAAAGAAATTAATTGCTATGGTTACCTTGCGCGCTGATTTCCACGACGATCGTCGAGGACTGGCGCATTGTGTCGCCGACGATTCTCGTGTTGGACATTTTTTGTTTTCTCCTTGCGGAGGCGCGGGCACCGAGGAACCACATAATGATCTCGTGCCGACACTTCTCTACGCGTGCTCCTGGCGTCTAATTTGTTCCTTTCGTCCTCGTTATCGTTATTTCCGTCGTTGCCCCCGTTGTTACTCTCGGGCGTTCGTAATTATTGGTAGTTTGACCCGCAAGACACGCTAATTTCCCTGTTTTACGCGTGCGAGATCTGAGCGAGTGCTCGGCGTTTTTCCGTATCCTTTGTCATCCACTTATCTTCTCCAAAGGAACTACGGACGAGTGCGATGCCCTGGCGCAATGACAACGATTAACTCTTAAAGAACGAGCGCGTTTTTTTAGAATATTGAATAATAGATCGACGGAATTTTTTGAAATTAATTGCTTTATTATTAGAGGGAGAAAGAGTGCATAATTAATCTTCAGTAATAATAGGTAGTATATGAATAGATACGTTTATACAAAAAGATACCGATGTCTAGGAGAAATATTTCACAAAAAGATACTGAAGTGAAAATTATAGAAAAATAATGGGGGTTGATATGTTCTCAATTATTCGTTTGATTGATTCAATTTTGCTGATATGTTACACTACTGGGATTTAATGATTATGATCTTGTCAAAGGATGTTGATTTAATTTGTGGTCTTGCTCATAAAGAATATTCTGAAGAGGATCACGGACCGTGATTGAAACTTATTTTGGAACTTCCTCTTGCTCTTGTGACATCAGCTCGAAGAATTTCAACCAAAAGCCAAGTATCTCAAATATAAAATAGCACAAAGGTGATAAGAAAAGCTAAACTTCGAGATACGTTGAGCGTCACGGTTAGACCGAGAAAGGTTAAGTTGTTGTGTATTGATCGGAAGAGTCCTCGGACAGTTTGCTCGCAAACATAGGTCCATTTACGAAGTTTCCTAGTGCAACAGCTTATCTAGACTGTCACGTCCTTATACCCCCCCCCCCCCAGCTCTGATACGTAACCTCAACAATCCAAGCATAACGATTGGAGTAGAAAATTCGAGTAACATTCTCTCATTGGTGCTTTCCCAAATCCAACATGGAGGCGTTCTCGACGTTTGTCTCTTTGTTAATTCATTTTAGACACCGATTGCTAAGGTTATTTGGCTTAGGATTTATTGTTCTGAGGTAGGTTTCGAACCACCAGAGCTGTAGTATACATATCACATGGAAAAACCAGAGGTAATGGGCGAGATTCGAACCCAAGTCTTCCGCGTGGAAAGTTTATTCACTACACCATCGTAGCTCTTTAACACCAAATCTACCAGCCACTTTCTGGACATATTTATGTATCCATGTATATCCTTAAAAAAAAAGTAACACGCTATGCTGCCCGCTTTTTACGACGATACGCATTCTGGGCTGACTAAAATTTCATTGCAAAATACGTTGATTCTAACTGAAATAATTTGAGCAATGACTGTAAAAACTGTAGCAGAACCATTTACTTCATTAAGCAATCATAACACGAACAATATAAAAATCGCGTTCTTCGCTCAAACTGAATGGTCGTGTGAGAACCCATATATGCGTTCATAGCCCAAATTGAATAGCTGTGCGAGAACACATATATACGTCCATAGTTCAAATCGAATGCTTGTGTAAGAATCCACGCATGCCTTCATAACGCTCAAAAAGCTACAGAAAAAGGCTTTTAACAAGAACTATCGATAGATCGATAGGAGCGATTCACTGCGGTAGAATCGTGAAAAATCTCAAAAATGCTCGACTACGGAGTACACGTTTCTCTGCGAAGGGTTAGATTCCATATCGACGGACGCGTCCTCGTCGCTTCGAGACAGGGACTTTGGGCGGGCCTATTGGCCGCGCACGATAAGGGCCACTATCGCGGATACCGTACTTTCCGGTCCTCGCTTTTCGGCAAGTGCCGCGCCTCCCCCTTTTCCTTTTTTTTTCTTCCTTTTTTTTCCCTCTTTTTTCATTCCATCTCGCGACGCGTCTGCGTCTGAAAGCGCGTAAAACGGCCGGCACGCGGGGTCCAAAGGCCTGGTTTGATGAGCCGCACGGGACGGAAGAGACGCGGATAATATATTTCGAGAGAAGCGACATACCTGCGGCGGTGCTCGATGGCGCTCTTTGAAATTCACTCGGGCGGCCCGTCATTACGCGGGCGCTCGCTAAAAAATGGCGCACTCACGCGCACGATCGGCCCTTTTCGCCGCACGAATTCCCTTTGACTCACCTGCAGGTGAATGCAGTGCTCGCCGCCGAGGGGGTCTCGATTTCTCAATTTTTTACGCGAACACCCCTTTAGTCCCACTATTTCACGCCGAAAAGTTCTCGCGCGGATCCACGGCTGGCTGTTCGGAGTTGCGACCGATGTTCCGCGGGGAGGCTAAGTGGAAACGCTTGTCCTCCGCCCTGACAATTAACGCTGGAACTATCCAATTGGGTCGAATGATTGGCCAGTTAGTTTTCAGAGGAATCGTACGATTATGCGTCGGTGCGTGCTTGAGATTTTGCGTGATTTTATTTTAGCACCTGAACACTTGTATCGATCTGCTGATCATTTTTCTTTGTATAGCTCTGTTTCTTTTTTTGCTTCAAACGTAGTGTATGTAAGTATTCATTAACTCTTTTGTCTTGACTCTAGTCTTTTATGATCATTTCGTCACCTAATTTTCTGCTTAGCGTGATTAGTATTTGTAACTTACATTTCTATATTTCTACTGCCTATACTTGGAATGTAGTGGAATGTATCTTTAAATGTGTCCTGAAAATGGTCAGTACTATTAATATTCATAAAACTTCGAGATTCCACGGTATACAATGGGAATAGTTTTGAGTCTAGGTAGGAAAAATTATTGTTGAGTGATTTGCATTCCCTCGATTTCGACGCGTAGCGACTCATAGCTATAGAGAAATTTAAACAAATAGAGAAAAAGACGACATATAAAAATTTATTCAAAATATTACATGATACTTTATTCATTATAATTAATAACGAAAAAGAAAAATAAAAAAGAAAAGGAAAACGCTGGTTATATATATACACATATTATTATAGTTACCATTATTTCTTTTAGTATGACTTAACATTTTTTCCGATTAAAATGCATCATGGAGTAATCGAGAAACATTACTTTAGTCCAGCTGGAATTAGAATCATTACCATTGCGCTGTGCTATACGAGGAAAGGTCATTAGTCTGCGTAAAAGACTTAAATTACGTTCCTGATTTATCGATCAGCAACGGTGCCTCGTGTTCGCTCAGACTAGTATCGATCGTAATTTACGTACTCGCTAATAAATCTCCCGTGTTTACGCAAATATATATCGGGAAAGAGTACATTTATATTTCTACTTGCATCTACCAACGTTCTTCATTATACTACCGATGCACAAAATAATGTTTCACGCGAAATTCCACTTCTCTGCAAAGTCACAATAAATATCCGACACCTGTAATATCGGCACTGCGAGTGTAATTACCAAGGATACTCGAAGTTTTTCAGTTCCTTTAGATCTCTCTATAACGTTTCTAGATCCCTTTATACTCCCCCTTTATTTTGCGATTCCTTTCGAATCGAGCTTTTCAAACTTAACGAACTCCAGACTAATAATTAGTCCCTTGGATAATCATTTCATGGGCTTTTTTCACGAGCCATTACCTTATTCAACGGCGCTTTACACTCCACGGTTCGAGCAATCTAGGTTAATTCCCCCATTTAATTTCGCCATCAGCCACGATATTCCGCGCGTATACACTTGCCCCCCGCCCCCCTCTCTTCCCGCTCCTTGCACTTTTACGCACAATGCGATCTACCTCGCAAATAAATCTACCGTCACAATTCGCGTTTCTGCAAGAAAGCCCCCGCAAAGTGCCGGGGCAGCCTCTCGGTTGCTTCTCGGGGCCAATTACCAAGCTCAAGCCGGCGCGTGCTGTCTTTTCGTCATTGAAGCGCGGGCCGTTGTACGGCGCGGATAACGAGCGGAACAGCGGGACGATCGCATTCTACCGGCGAGGATGCCAGGAAGACAGCCCGCGGAAACTTCGCGGGAAACGTCTCGTCGAATGGAAGGAGAGGCTCGTGGAGGACAAAGGTAGAATCGCGCGGCGAGGGGCCAAGGTTCACTTTCCATATTACTCTAACTCGTCCTCCGGCTTTGTCTCCCTTCATGAGCCATACTCGAGTGGTTACGCTTTTCCAGGGCTAAAAGGGCGTCGTTACTCTAGTCCGCATTAGGTCCTCCCTTTCGCGTCTTCGGCCTCCTCTCCTCCTTCCTTCCCCGCCTTCCTCCACCCCTCTATCTTCCTCTTCTCTCTCTTTTTTTTTTTTTGCAAATAAAACCAGACCTTACCCGCGTCTTGTCTCGACACCCCGGCGGGACGAAGAAAAGGGCGGGCTCTCAGGGCACATTCAGAGACGTGAAAAACGTCCCGGGAGCGTGAATTTCACGGTGCTCGGAGTGTCTGGAAGGCGGCACTCCGAACACAATTTGCACCGACGGCCATCGCGGGCGTGTTACACGGGCGGCAAAGGTCAGGACCCCGTGAAAATGCGGGGAGGACTCGCGCGCGGGTGGCGGATTTTTTTTCCCCCTTTTTTTCCTCCCCCCCTCCTCTCTCTCTCGCTCTCTCCTTTTCCCATTCACGCACATAGCGCGCGGTTTTGTGCGCACGTCTACGCGTAAATCATGACCGCGCTGCTCGCCGGCGGTAAGTCGCGTGATAAAGTGCACATTCTACGTACGCGTGATGAATTATGCATTTGCATGTATTAAACGGGCATTATATAACGCCCCGGGGTTGGTGTTTGTGGAGGGGAGGGAGGAGGGAGGAGGGGGGGGGAGGATAACTTTTGAGTTTTTGCCGAGCGTAAAAGCATCCCTTCAGGATATACCAGGCGCGGGAATTTTCAGGATAAGGGGCTGTGACGCGATCAATTATGCGACCCGAGAGCTGCTACGGCGGTGCAGCGGATGGAGGCTCGGACTTCCACGCGGGAGAGCCGGGTTCGAATCGCGCACATCGCTGATGCTTTTTCCCTGTGATATATATATATATAGTAGTTCTGGCGATTTGGAGCTCGGCTTAAGCCTTGATCCTTTGGATACGAGCGCTGGATATATCCGGTATCCCTGTGACGGCGTGTCTTGTTCTGTATATTATTTTGTGTATTATCTTGTATAAGCGTTGCTTATATGATTAATAGAATGTTATGTAGGTATCTTTTCATGTTATAAATAGCATTTGTTGGGAGAAACGTTGTTTTATTAAGCACAGTTCTTATTTAACGCTTAGGAAAATCTTTGTATAAAAGAGGACTGATCACGTGTTGCGTGCGCATTTTCGGCGCGGTATGTCGTACAGCGGGAATGTCAATGTGGACAAGTGCCCAAAGGGTTAAATGCACGATTTGACCATTTCATTAAAAAAAAAAAAGTGTTTTTATATGGACAAGCTTCTAAAGGACTTCAAGTGTCCAAAGGGTTAAATACATGATTTGACCATTTCATTAAAAAAAAAAGTGTTGTTATGTCGGCCAGCTTTTAAATAAACAGGAAAAATAATGAAAAAAATTATTTATTTGTTATACGTATACAAAGGAAGGAAAAGGGTTTATCCCTTATTTCTAATAAGTTCTTCTCATTATTATAACAAGACCCAATGGAACGAGGTGGTCAAGTGAAATCATGTAAAAACTTTATTAGAGGGATAAATGCTTCAAATCCGTAGCCGTCTGATAGCTGAGGTATTAATCATTGAATATATTATCGTTACGTACAAATCAGCAGGATGTCTCTACATCTTGTTTATAACTGACTATATAGTTAGTACCCTGTTGGACTCACCATGCATTTAAGGATTCAACAGTAGATCTTAGGCCAAATGAACTTTGCAGTCCGTGCTAAAAATTAATTAAAAAAAAAAAGAATTATACGATCGACGTGCCAATAAAAGCAGTGTTGTCTCAGTATACGAGGTTCAAATACCAAACAGAATCGACATCAAACCGTGAATACACTGATTTCAATAGCAGCAAATGTCACGATTCCAATGATTATTCTGAAAAGTCAAATAATCCTTCGAGCAATTATTAATATTACTTTTCGGTTTTATCCGAACCACCGCATTATCGGATATTATTTTCCAATTTCAACGCAACCGCCGCATTATTGAAATTGGTTTTTCGATTTCAAGGAAACCGCCGCATTACGGGAGTTACGTTTCGGCGGTAGGGCGAAAGGATTTTGAGACGTAACGAGCTAAGTTCCGCTACACGAACCAGAAGTTTTCCCCGCCTCTTCCGTAGGCTCTCAGAGAAGGCACGGTAGTGGTACACAGTCGAAAATAATGGCACGGAGAACCGTGAAAGGAGATTCGTGTACCCAGAAATTGGCCGAAATTTTCTGGGAAAAGTAATCTCTTATCTCCACGGGCCTGTTTCATTGTTCTCCAGACCGCGGAAGTGTATATCTCGGAAAGAGGTACAGCAGATGCTTCCTATTTTCTATTTGATAAGTGGACTTCGCTGTTCCACGAAAAGAAGATACAAAGTTGACTAAGAAGTAAAGAAAAGGAAGTATCTCTACTTGCCGGGGGTCTTATTAATAACTTCCTTTAAAGACTTTCTTTTATACGCGGTAAGAGGAAAGTATGAGAAATTTAATTGTTGTTTTGATTCCTCGTGAGGCTGCACGATGATTTTTTTTTTCGTGATTCGATCGTCAAATTATATTAATTAAACCACGAAAATGCACGATTAACTTTACATCAAGAAAAATGATTATTTTGTATTATTTCTTTTTAAGTTTATTTGTATTTTGACGAATATTGTGTGAGTAAATAGCAAAGCTTTAAAGAAATGTATTATCTATAATAAAGTAAATCTTTCTATTCCTTTAAAAACTTTGAATTCAAATAATATCGATGTATTATGATTTTTTTTATTATTACCATTTATTATATACATTATTTTCCGTATAGTTACTGTTTTAAATCTAAAGAAAGATCATTAATTTGGATAATCGAATGAAAGATTTCCGCGATCGATTTACGATTTGATCGGGGCGTACGCATTTGATCTAAACCGTATACACAGTGTGCAGAAACCGAAATCATATTCCAAGGAGTTAAATTATAAACCATTTGATCAGATACATTTTTGAAGAAGTTATAAATGACACGTTTAAAATTCATCCACTCGGATAAAGGCTTTTGACAATAGCTATTTTTATTTACACTTCTCTATTTTACTTCAAATACATACAAAACACAGGTTTCATATACGTCATATAACCTGTATGCCAAAAAAAACACAAATAAAAACTCCTCTTTTTATTTTACATTCAAAGCATGCTGACAACAATAAACCCGAAATTAATTCCGAGCTCGCGTGACTCCACACAAAGAAAAAAAGGAACAAGCGAAAAGGTTCAATATCACTACGAAATATCCCTCGAACGTTTACATTCCTCTTGAAACGAGCATTAATCGCGAAGCTTACACGTGTCCTTTCGCTCACAAACTCTGTAACGCGATTTCGAGGCGCAGAAGACGCGATGCACGGCAGTGCGTGGTTCGTGGCTGGATTTTGTAAGCTCCTCACGAAGAATGGCACTGAGTGCATGCATCGACGAGGAGTACAAGATTACCGGTCCTCGCTGCTCCGTGTTTAGAGGGCTATAGATATATCAGGCGTGCATCGAGGCAGAAAGCGGAGCCGCAACATCTGTGCCAGCCGGCGTTGCTTTCCTCTTCCAGACGGAAGGAAGCGCGGAGTTCAGTGGCAAATATACATAGTGGACGCATCCACAAACTTCCAGGAACGTAAGAACGTAAGGGAGTTTACGGAATGGGGGCGCGTGACTGGCGTAGCCTGGTAAAGAGGCAAGGGTATAACATTCTTGCGACATCACGTTTCGAAGCTGCATTCTGCGGGTATTACGGAAGTTCGGTGACGCAGAGGCTCATCCGCAAACTCGCGCAAAAGTAAGAGTATCTTGAAAACTGTCACGTGATTGGCAACAGATGCGCGCCACGGCGAGGGAATACCTGCGACCTCACCTTGGCAAGCTGGATTTTGCTGGCATTACGGGAAAGTTGCGAAGCAAATATTCATGGGCGCATTTGTGAGACTGCAGAAAAGCGAGGAGGGGATTTGGTTGCGCTTGAAAATTGTATTCTGCAGATGCTTCGGGTGTCTTACCATTTTTTTCAAGATCAGAGAAGGTACAATGGAAAATCGTTAGCTTTATCTCGTTAACCCATTTCGAATGATGTTTGATTTTAACAAGGATTTCTACGAGATTTTCGATCATTGTTATTATCTTACTCTTATTATATTGTAACCTCGTTGTTTTTCTAATATCATTGTAATTGTTAGCTATGCAATTGTTACTCTAATATTATTGTAACGTTTTTTAGTAATGTACCTGAAGAGGATTCGCAGCAGAGTCGATACGTATAGCACATTGTGTTTTTAATCCACCAAAGGAGCATCCATCTTGGAAAAGCTGCTCGCTAATATCACGAATATATTTAATCGGTTATACCGAAAAATATTCACGTAACTGTGCATAATTTTCTGTGTAATGAGATAATGCTCGAAAGTATAGAAGAATTATTACGGAAAATGATGGTTTGCGCTGCTATTTTCACTGTCGAAAGGATATATTATATATAAATATTCACGCAACCGTGCATAATTTTGTATGTAGCGCCACGCGATAGGGCGCACGCTTGGACGAGAAAAAAGAAGTTATCGTTCGTGCGATTTTATATTCGAAGCTTGGCTTCTGTTGGTATTTTAGCTGCATGCAAACGCGCTATTTCCGTGCTTTTTAAGACAAGTGAAAACACGGACAAGAAAACACAGACATAAGCAGTAATATTTGCAGAGGCAAACATATCCAGCTGGTTTTATTTACGGACACGAGGGATGATTATATTTTTGCGATTTCGCGTTTCGAGATTGAATTTTGTCCTTGTTTTCGAGACGTGTAAACGTGAAATGTCTTTTGTATCTAAAATAAGCCGTAACTAAGAGACATTCATTGCATTGTCCACAAACTCGTACAGAAATTACGGCGTTCAATCAAATTTATTCACGGGTAACGAACGGAATGTCAAGCATCTTGCGATTTGGTTTAATCTTATATTTAAAGCTCGGATTCTTCCATTGCTTTGGATGTGTACACACATATGAAATTTTTCCAGCTTTAATACTAGCAATATCCAAGCGAAAAACAATGACTCAAGTGCTGGTCAATCTTTACAAAAGTTAAAAAAAAAAATAAATTAATTAAATAAATAAAATTAATAAATTTCTATCATCTTCTTGCGCTATAAGAATGATAAAATCAAACTATATATCTTTCCCCTCTCTTTCCTTTATCTTCATAAATATTTGGAGCATATTTGGATACACTGGTACAGTGACCAGTAGTCTTATTGTTAAGACAAGTGCAGTGACGGATATTCATGAACCTGCCCACGAACTCGTATCGGAGTAACGGCGTACAAATGGACGTAGTAACGAGCAAGAAACGTGATGATAAGATCGTCGTGATCTTGTATCTCTAGTTTCGTTACACTCGCCGCTTTAGATGCGTGCGAATGCGACATTTCCTTATTTTTTAAGATCAGTGCTCCGACAGATATTCATGGAGTCGTTTATAAACTCGTATGAGGGTAACAGCATCCAGCTGAACGCGTTCACGTGTAAGGAACAGGATGATAACGTTCTAGCGATTTCGCGGATGGCGGCTCAATTCAGTCGATATTGCGAGGGCATGCAAACGCGAAATTTCCTTCGTCTTCGAATTCTTAGCCAGGCTTGGATTTCTCCTGGTGCTGTATCTCTCTGGATGAAAGTGTTCGACGCAAAGGGCGCCTGAAAAATTAAACACTACGATCTTGTGGTGCTTTATATTGTAAATGGCATATAGTTATAAATTAATAAATTTTGTTTATATATTTTATTTATTTTATAATAAATTTTATTTATATTTTTGGTTTATATATTTATATAAGTTTTATTTATCTTTATACATTTGTAAATAATGAGTTTGATAAAAATATAATGAGATAACAGAAACGCGTACGCTTTGATAATTAATAGTACAACTTTTGGGGATATATTTTATCGTCTATCCACTCAATGGCACGAATGTTTTTCCACCATTGTCTACGCATTTTTATTAATAACCCCCTAAATTGTTCCACGGGCTAATGGAGAATAATTTAATAC